>VWPU01008104.1:0-19584 GCA_013398955.1 Callaeas wilsoni | reverse complement strand
CCCGTGCGCGCTCCCGTGCGCGCTCCCGTGCGCGCGCCGCGGCGATCGGGGCGGGGCGGGGCGGGGCAAGGTGAGGTGAAGGGCACGAGGAGTGTGAGGGGAGCGCAGCGGGCGCCGGGCGGGTGGGTTTGAAGGAGGGGTTGCTCGCTTTAGAAGCGTGGACTGTGAAACCCCATTTATTTAAAAAAAAAACAACAAACAAACCTAAAAACCGGCAACTGAGTTAAAAGTTCCCCCAGCGTGTCGTTGAGGAATCACTCGGTGATTAGCACGTGGTGTCTGTCAGCACTGTTCGGCCCCGAGTTGGACTTGCCTCTCATCCTCTGCTCGGAGGTCAGCACCATCCTCCCAAGTCCTTAATCGGGGCCAAGAAGGGGACAGGGCATGGCTGGGTGCCTGCTTTCCAGTCCAAGATTGGGAAACCACTTGCAATACGTGCCATTTGCACTGTTCTTTCCCTCACAAAACATTTTTGCTTTATTTTCTTCACTAAGGCATGAGCTTAGCTGACAGCGGCGCTAATCAGAAGCGTAAAAAAAGACTCTATGAATTTCTGTTCTTTTCAGCTGTGTTCACTACAACTCTCCACCTTAATTTTCTGTGCTTCCTGGTGTTGGAAGGAGATGCTGACTCTTGGTTTCCCTTGCAGTGGTCAGGTGCCAGCATCACCCACCGCTCCGTGCTCTCCAGGCCTCGGCTGCGCTGAGGAGAGCCTCCGATGAGCACAAGAAGGAGCCATTGACATCTTCCTCTCAGCAGCACTTTGATTCACCTCCAGCGGGTCACCAGCCTGAACAGGAACCTCAGGGCCCTCGCTCCAGGTAACACACCAGCTCCTTCTAGCACTGTCCCGCCGACAAGGGATCAAAGGGCTTTTGCTTTCCTGAACCTCACATCTGAAACTTGAAGACAACGAGATCCAGAGTTAAGGAGCCCCAGACTGCAGCAGCTGGAGAGCTGGTTTGCTGTGACAGTGCAAATTCCACTATGGAAACAGTATGGGACTTGCTTTCAAGAGGGAAGCTCTCTTGTCTGCAAAGCACAAGTCTTTGCGTCTCGATTTTTGTGTAAATCTAAAAAAACAGGGACAATATGTTGTCCATATGCCTATAGTATAAAGCCTGTGTTGGAAAAGGTTATAGTTTAGTTTTCTGTAAAGGAGGGGGAACGTGGGGCTGATTGGTCTCCATGTAGGCCTCTGCATTGAGCCTTCCTTCCCCTATTTTTCTCTTCTCTCACAGCAAAGGTTCGTTAAGAATCATTTTTCTGGACAGGGAAGAATTTTACTGGAGGAGGCCAGATTTATACTAAGCAGGTCTCAAAATGTGCCTGGTGTCGGCAAGTGAGTGGCAGAGCCCAGGGTTCTGATGTTTGGTGGTGACATTCCCCTCACTGTAACAATACCTTCTCATAGTTACACTGGCCAGGGCGGCCAGGAGTCTGAGGACTATGAGAGCGAGGAGCAGCTGCAGCATCGAATCCTCACAGCGGCGCTGGAGTTTGTGCCTGAACATGGCTGGACTGCAGAGGCCATTGCAGAGGGAGCCAAGGTATGTGGGGAGAGAAGCAACAAACCAGTTGAAAACTGGATGGAGCTGAAGTGCAGAGACAGCCAGGCCTGCATGCTTCCCCCACATACTCTTGGGCGATGCACCGTAGTCAGCAAATGCTACTGGGCAGGAATGAAACCCAGCTGCTACAGGATAACCCCTTCAGAGTTAGACTAAGGCACAATGTAGAGTAGGGAATCCTAAAGAGAGGAAAACACATATAGGAAGTGCTTTTTAATGGAGCGTTGCTTTGTTTAAATTCACATCATGTCTTTCACAAAATAAATACAACTTTTCTCTAGCTGGATCCTGCTTAGCAGTGTCTGACCTGGTCTGTGCTTCTCCCTTCCCTACAGACCCTGGGCCTCTCTGTTGCTGCGGCAGGGATGTTTCACAGCGATGGCAGTGAACTGGTCCTGCACTTTGTGTCTGAGTGCAACACCAAATTGTCCAAGCTGCTGGAGAAGGAGCAGAAACTAGTGCAGCTGGGTGAAGCAGAGTGAGTACTGGGTGTGAACAAATGTCTTCCTTTGCAGATTTTGGGAACTGGGTAGACACAGAGGCCACCTGGGACACAGATAATTTAAGTTAAAAGTATAATTTACACAAATAAAACTGTGTTCCCAGATACAGACTAGGACCAAAGGCATAGAGGATATATAATACTTTGCTTATCTATTGCTGAGCCAGGTGGAGATTGATCTTTCACGATCAGAATTGAGTTTAACTTGGATGGTCTTCCTAATTTTTTTTTCCTTACTCAGGAAGAAGCCTATAGATAAATTCCTGAGAGATGCTGTGGAAGCCAGACTGAGGATGCTGATTCCATATATTGAGAAATGGCCTCAGGTATAAAAGTAGTATCAACATTGTCTCTTTTGCGTCTGTGTATTTTAAACACCCTGTGACTTTCAACCTAGTCTCTCCACCAGATTAGCTCAAGGTTGTAAATGAAACCCTGGCTGGTTTCAAATGATTAGTAGCCTTCAAGAGGAGAGCAGCCTTGGAAGGAGGCAGTTAAAGGTGACCTTAGAGCAACCATTTCTCGCAGTTCTGGAAAGGCAAAGTTCTCTGTTGTTCACTTCACCCATCTGGCATCCCCAGGGGATAACCTGTGTCTCTGCTCAGTCCTATTTGCAGTGTCACTGCAAGTCAGGCTCTGTGCAGCGTTGTTGTGGCTGCGCTGGGATCACCTGACAGCTGGAAATGCAGAACTGCTTTGCTGCAGGAAATTGTCCTTCGAGTGTGTGACTGACAAACCCTTGGTAGCCTGAGGGTAGAGCTGTGAACTGAGAGGGCTCCGTGCTCCTAAATTCAGATTTAACTCTCAAGATATTCTTCCCAGGGTGGGAAGGGAATTGAATTGTGGCCACAGTGACAAGCAAAGAGTTCCTAATCTTGGGCTGCAAAGATTGCTGCGAGGTCAGCCTCTGTCCAGAACCACTGCTGGCCTCTGGACAGCTGAATCCAGCACCCCATGCACAGAGAGAGAGTACAGGCTTCTAGTTCTTCTTTCAGATTAGCATAATTTGCCTTGTGAAGGATGTGGGTGGTTTGTGTCTCTCCTGGCATTGTGTGATTATGTTCAAAGGCTGCAGGATCCCAGCAGGGCCATTATGGCTGGCGTTGTTCTGCCCTTGGTTGCCACTCCGAGTTCAAAGTCAAATTCAAAGAAATGAGAGATGTGACTCCCTGCCCACAGGGGCACAGCACAGTGTGAGTCAGCTCAGCCTCTGATGTTTCCGTGCCAGAGAGGCAGCTCAGGAGAGACGACACGGGGATGTTTGAACTGAGCAGGCATCTTTCGGCTCCAGTACAGGCTGAGGCCTGAACTTGCCAGCCACACTGTGTGTTCCCTGCACATCCTGCTGCTTGTAAAGACTGCAAAGAGCTGGGAGGACTTGTCACTGGGAGCTGGAGGCGAGTCAGCAGCAACAGGGAAAAGATAACAGGGCAGAGCACTGTTGGTCTGCTTTAGTGTTACATCCTTTTCTCTTTGGGGCCTAATTCTGTGTTTCCTTTGCAGGCCCTGAGTGTCCTGTTGCTCCCACGTAACATCCCTTCCAGCCTCAACCTCCTCAGCAGCATGATTGATAATATCTGGCACTATGCTGGGGACCAGTCCACAGATGTGAGTCCTTGTGCTTTGGGACAAGCTGGTTCTACCCCTCAGCACTTCGGCAAAATCATGGGTTCGAGTAGGAGTGGGGCTGAGTCCCTCTGCAAATGGCCCATTTGTTGAGCGAAGAAGACATTTCAGAGGCACCCAAGGGTCCTTACAAACTACAGTCTAATTTCTAAAGAGACTTAAGAGCCACTGAGACTAAATGCAAATTACTGCCAATGGGATTAGTGCAAATTAAAAGGACCTACTTTCCTAGGCTCTTAAGTGCTGTTTTTTTCTTTTTGAAGACACAGACAAGGTTGTTGAGATTGAGACTAAGAAGTTGATCCAGTTTTCAGAGAGTGAGCAGTGGGTTGCAGTTTACAGCTCTCTTCTACCAGCAGTAGCATTTACAGACTTGACTTGAAAACCTTTAAAGAACCCACCTAAAAATACCAGTAGCTTATTAAAGCTTTCATCTTTCTGGCAGGAAATAAAAGAAAATTATAACCTTAATTATAGCAATTAATAAATTACTTTAATTCTTATAGATGTAGGGAGAGATGGAAAAAGCTAAATTAACCATTTTAACAAACTACTTTAATAAGCTTCTTTTATCTGTGTATAAAAGAGAAGCTACTGCAGTGAAAAATAAATAAGACAGCAGAAAAATTAAAGGAATAAACCAGAAGACAACTGAAAGAACCCAATTGCTTCAGGAACTGAAAGTCCCTTATGCGTTATGCAAGTCAAATTAAAGTGTTGGAGCCAGTGTCTGCACTGAGCTGTTCCTAAAGTCTCCCTGATGCAGGGATTAGGAGAGGTTCTAAAGTTGTTTTGTTTGCACCTTCTGACTGGTTCCATGAGTTTTCCGGGGAAGCCGTGATGCTGAGCCTGCTCCCTCTTTCCCAGTAACGGAGTTTAAAGTCGCTCGCAGCAGATCCCTCTTCCCAACACCAGGAGCCAGGCAGAGTGTTCTCATGCCTCCGAGACCCCTTCAGGTGGGTTTTTAGGAGCAGGAAGAGAACAGAAAGAGTTTTGTCTCAGGCTCTGAGAGATCCAGCTGCATATGGCAACTTCCCCTCTACGGGGAAGGAACGTGCTGTGGGTGTGTGATTTTCCCTTGCTGTTCTCTGATGGCTGCACTCTTGGTGTGCATTCAGATCACAGCTTTTCTCTCCTCCTGTGCCCCTGCAGTTTAACTGGTACACTCGCCGGGCTGTGCTCACTGGCATCTACAACACCACTGAGCTGGTGATGATGCAGGACTCGTCCCCTGACTTCGAGGATACTTGGCGCTTCCTGGAAAACAGGGTAGCTGATGCCATGACCATGAGCAATACAGCCAGTCAGGTAACGTTAGGGACAAGTGTGCATGCAGCAAATCCCTTCTCCCCAAGGATGTATGCTGGCTTTTCCATCATGCAGATCCCACGAATGCTGAGAGACCCCCTTGTTGCTCAATAAATGATTGTGGTTTTTAGTGAAGTGACACGTAGGTGCCCTCTTTGTCAGGCTGTCCCAGTGGTTAGCTGACATCCCAGGAAACCCCTTCCATGTGTCCTGTCTGTGGCTGTCACTTGTCTGCAGTGCTGTCAGCACCTCTCTGTAGCAAATATATGTTTGTTGTGCATTCCATCTCTGTGTTTGGGGGCCACAACTGCAACTGCAGGAAGCAAAAGGTCATGTTCTCCCTGTGTCTCCCAGGTACAATCCACTGGAGAAGCTGTTGTCCAGGGCCTGATGGGAGCTGCAGTTACTGTAAGTAATGCTGAAACCAGCAGGGCTGAGAGCAGAATTGCTTCTGAGTGTCAGCATGTGTTTTCCTCCCAAATCTAGAGGACAACATGGAAAAACAATCATCTTTCATAACTTAGATTTATTTAAGGGTGATTTCCTGGGTAGTTTGGGATTAGTTCACTGTTTTGTGGTGAAAGAACTTGTAATAGAGCATAAGGAAATTAAGTCTGAAGCTGCAGGTTGAGCTTTAGGGACGAGAGACAGGTGATCAGAATAAATACAACTGTTCTCCATTGCTTGTCACAAGACCTCTCCCTCTGCCAGGCCCTGTGCTGGAAATCTTGACAGAGGGTCAGTGGCCCCATGGATATTTGGGAGGTGGCACCTGTCCCTGAGCCACAGCAGGGTGACTTCCTCAAGCTGTTTCATTTGACCTCAGTGTCCTTCCAAGAATTCCTTCAGTGCTTGGTAGTGTCCTAGACTGCTTTCTGTCCATGCAGAGGGAGCTGCACTTCCTCTGGGATACAAAATAGCCCTTTGTGTACCCAGGACTGACTTTTGAAGGGCTTCAAGGCCTCTCTGTGATTCTATTTTTGGAATCACAAAGAGGCATTTAGCAACAAAGTTATTGTTATCAGAAATACATTTACCTTGTATCAAGACAAGACAAGCAGGCCGGAACATAAATTAGTCATTATTTTTACTGATGAAGCAGTTCTCAAGAATTTCTCCCACCTCCTTCCCCCTGCAGTTGTGAAATTTAGTGTCTCTCAGCCTCTCTCCTCTTTCGTACCTGCATGTGCCAAAAGGATCCTCCACCAGAGAAATCCCGGGCTCTGTTTTACATCCACAGGATGCTCTCGGGTCCAGGATATCTCCCACTGCCGATGTTTGGTCTGTCCCTGCAGCAGATGCACTGCACAGATAAACGGGAGGAACCGGATGGATTCTGAAGGGGGCTGGGCTGTAGTCAGATGGCTTTAGGGCAGACTCATCCCAATACATAACTGTCAGGGGAACACATTCCGAACCTCCCACGTCCAGGGTGTCCCGAGGGTAGCACTGTCCAGGTGTGCTGAGTGTACTCCTTTACAGACCTGCTGAGTTCTGCAGGTCTCTGCAAAATGGATGAGCGAGCGTAATGCCCCAAAAGCATAAATTCACTGCCGAGGTCTGTGTGGCCGCGGAAATAAACCCAAGCTGAAACCTACTGACCGGGAGAGCAGGTTCCGGTCAGAGGGATAGCCGGAGCTGGATCCAGTTTGATTCTTGCCCGTCCCCAGATCACAGAGATGCCTCTCGCCCCCGCATCTGTGCTCGCAGCACGCGGGCCTCCCCTCGGCACCTGCTCCGGCGGCCGCTCCGGAGCAGCGGCACTAAACCCCGTTCTCCCTGTGCCCACAGATCAAGAACCTGACGGGGCTGAACCAGCGCCGGTGAGGCGGCAGCGGCGGCGAGCACCGGACGGGCCGCGCCCGGCCCTTCCCCGGCACCAATAAAGTCGTTCTCAGCCTGGCACGGACTCTTTTTGCGGGCGCACCGGGGCCGGGGGGAGCGGGGCGGGGACGGACCGGGCGGGCCCTCCGGGCAGCGGGAGCGGGACCGGGATCGGGATCGGGGCCGGGATCGGGGCGGGGCAGCCATGCCGTACGCCAACCAACCCACCGTGCGCATCACCGAGCTGACGGACGAGAACGTCAAGTTCATCATCGAGAACACGGACCTGGCGTGAGCACCGCCGCCGAGCCGGGCCGGGGCGGGCGGGACTGGGGGTGAAGTGGCTGCGGGAGGCCCCGGGGGTGGCCCCACGGGCCCGACCTCCCCGCGGGCGCCGCCGGTGCGGCCGGGCAAGGTCTCTGAAGCAAAGCTCTGCAACAGCCTCGGCCGGCGTCTGTGCGGGTCCGCTGCCCCACGCTCCCTCATGCCTAAACACGGGTGTTTCCCTCCCTCAGGGTGGCAAATTCCATTCGGAGAGTGTTCATCGCAGAAGTCCCCATCATAGGTGAGGCCTTTCGCTTGCCTGTGGTCGCAGTCCCTTGGGTTGCCCTCCGCGTGGGATCACGTCCCCTCCGTGTTCTCCCACACCTCCCCGCTGCCTTTGGCTCTCCTTACCCCTGTTCAGCCGGTACTGTGCCCTGCAGATGCTGCCTCAGTGTGTCTCTGCAGTCTCTGTAATGTTTTCTGTGCCCTCGCAAGGTGGCTTTTCCCCACATGAGTATTTCTCAGCTTGTGACTTTCTCTTCCCTGCAGCCATTGACTGGGTTCAGATAGATGCCAACTCCTCCGTGCTCCACGATGAATTCATTGCACACAGGCTGGGTGAGTGCTGGGGTGGGGAGGAAAGTGAAGGTGCATTGTGGGCAAAATCAGTCCAGAGATGCTGAAATACCTTTGTCAGGTGCTGTTCCTCCACCTGTCTTGGCAGGAGGGTTAGGGGCTCTTGTGGTGTCACTCAGACATTCCTCTGATTGCCTGCTTCCCACAGGTCTCATCCCGCTCACCAGCGATGACATTGTGGATAAGATGCAGTATTCCAGGGTGAGTCAGGCAAAATGCCGAGGGGAATCGCTGTGAGGGTGATGGGTGTTTGATCTGATGGGAAGCCCTGGCAGTTTCTTGCATAAAGAACCCGTGTGTGTGTGTGTGCCAGGACTGCACATGCGATGAGTTCTGCCCGGAGTGCTCCGTGGAGTTCACGCTGGACGTTCGCTGCAACGAGGACCAGACTCGGCACGTCACGTCCCGCGACCTCATCTCCAACAACCCCCGCGTCATTCCGGTCAGCGCCGCCCCGCTGCTCCTCCCGCTCCGCGCTCCTGCGGAGGCAGGCTGGCACACACCTGGAATGCAGACACAGCAAGGCCTCTGAGCACATTTCACGTTGCTGAGGCAGGCTGGCAGACACTTGGAATGCAGACACAGCAAGGCCTCTGAGCACATTTCATATGGCCTAAAGCTCGACTTAAACTGTAGTGGGAGAGCAAAGCAGGAATAGGTGCAGAAGCAGCGTGTGTGCCAGTGCCCTCCTCATCTCTGCCGCGTTGCCCTTCACTTGCTGGCTCATGCGGTGCAGAGCAGTGTGGCCTCATCCTGCACCCCTCGTCCCAAACTCCTTGGCTGCCCCAAGGCCTCTGGCTTGCTGGTTCTTGGCTCTCAGCATGGCAGGGTGTGAGGAGCCTGGGCCAGGGCAGTGCTGCCAAACAGCTCCTGCGCAGTCATCTTGGGAAGGGTAGGTGGGACAGATGCAAAGGGACTTACAGAGAATGTTCTAATACTGTTGAGCTGGATCCAGATGTCACCACAACCTGAGCTGCTCCTGCTGCCTGGTGACAGTGTCGGCCTGGGTGAAGCCCAGCTGGAGCCTGCTGTCTGTTACTTGCTTTTGGCTGAGGTGCTCTGAGTGCTGTGTGTCATCTACAGCAGCTGTGGGAGTCACTTTGGGAACCAAGCAGATGTGCTGTGCTGGAGTGCTCATCCAAGCTGATCTCGTCACTAATTTGCTTGGCTTTGTTTGGCTGCTGCAGGTGACATCTCGGAGCAGAGACAATGACCCCAATGACTACGTGGAGCAGGATGGTGAGTGATGGGTCACTGGGAATAATCTGAAGGAGGAAATTAACTTTTCTTTCAGGTTCTTTGAACTCATTCTTCTTTTACTAGCTGTGCAACCGTAAGGCAGCTGTAAATCTGACACTTCTGAGCTGCTGGTGTCACTACATGAGTGGGGTAGCATCATGTCTTAATGCCACTCAGATTGTCCCAGAACTAAAGTCCTGTGTCAGAGGGTGCTTCTGTGTCTCCTTGTGAGAGCTTAGAGACAGCAAAGAGGTGAAATGGTGTGTTGCTGGCTGTTCCTTGAGGGCCTGTGCAGCTCCCTTTTACTTAGCTGCTCTGGGGACACAGCTGAGCCCCTCTAAAAATCCAAGCCAACCCTGGATGCTTGTAACATCTTCCTGGACACCAAAAATCTGCCTTTGCTGCAGTGTGATCCTGCACACTCATTTCTCCTCTGCAGCCGTCTCAAACCGACACGTGCTTTTGCAGACATCCTGATTGTGAAGCTGCGCAAGGGGCAGGAGCTGCGCCTGCGAGCCTATGCCAAGAAGGGCTTTGGCAAGGAACACGCCAAGTGGAACCCCACGGCCGGCGTGGCCTTCGAGTACGACCCTGACAACGCGCTGAGGCACACGGTGTACCCCAAACCAGAGGAATGGTATGTCCTAGTGTCTGTCTGCAGGGACTGGGAGAGATTTTCCAGCAGGCAACAACTTACACTTCAGCCCTGGGGATAATTTGAGTCAGTAAGTGATGGGGAGCTTGCCTGCCACATCTCCTTGCACAGACTCTGCTCCTGGGTTTGGGTAGCAAGGCCAGTCACTTGTTTGCAGCTGCACACAAGGTGGACTGGTTTGTGGTCATCTCTTGTCCTCCCTCATGTACTATCCTGCTAGTTTGCCTTGCTTTCATGCCTTTTTTCACCACTTGTTGCTGATTTTTTTCTTCCCCGTGCAAGTGTTTTGTAGGTTGGGGTAAGGTCTGAGGAAGGAACAGATCCATGTGAGATGAAAGAAGTTGCTCTGAGAGCTAAGATTGGAAGGCTGGGTTGCAAGACTGATTTTTTAGTCCGGCTTGAGGAAGCCCAGTATGGCTCTGATTTAACCCGTTCATCTCCTCACTCCCAGAGCCCGAGCTCTGGCAGGATTTCCCTCTCTAGCCCTTTTCTCTCCTCTGAAATACCATTCTGCACAAGTAGCACGCTGCTTCTCATCCAGAAGTGACATGATTTTACTTTTGGAAAGCTGCTGCCCTGCTTTGGCCTGGGTGAGGACTTTATCCAGCATCACTTTTCATGAATGGGAACCTGAGCTGCTCCTGGCTCTGTATCCCAGTGATGACCTGGCAGATGCTGTCACTGAGCACGCTGGAGCCAGCAGCATAGTGAGGAACCAAGTGCTTCAGGCAAGGCAGGCTGAGAGCAGGGACTGGTAGTGGATGTGCTGCTGTAAAAATTGATCAGTGGTAGGGTCAGGAACCTGGTGTGGCATACAACAGACAGGGCATCAGGAAACAGTTTTTGAGAAGTTCTAGATAAAATACATGTAAAAGTTGGAAGAATCCCAAAAGAGGATTGATATTGGAGCTGCCAGTTCTTGATGATATGTCTGTCTTTTCAAGTTCATCTGACTCCCTGGGAAGACAATACAGAGCCAAAGGCTTCTGCTGTCCAAGGCTAGCTATGATTTTTGGGTTAGTTTTTCATGCTGGTTGCTTTTTGAGGCTGTTGGCAGAGCACTGGCATGCAGCTGCAGTCTCCAAACAGCTGTCGGGGTCGTGGAAACCTCTGCACTGTTTTGGTCATGGGTGGTTCTGCAAGTAACAAGAAATCCCAAATCCATTAACACTTCATCTCTCTCAGTGGTTTGTAAAGGCAGAGGGTTTGTTTGAGAAATACAATTTTATTTCAGGCAGCTGATTACAGGGTGCAGGGATCAGTGTTTCTGGTAGTTGCTGGGGCAGAGGAAGGCCAGCAGGAGACCTTGGTGGGTACAGGATTTTCTGTGCTGGCTTCTCAGACAGCTCAGGGCTTTGGGTTTTCTTACACGGATTAAGTGGTTCCACACAGTCTCTCTGGTGTGGTGCTCTATAAACCAAAGCATGCAGCAGGTAAAAAGATGTGTTTGCCTAACTGATGCACAGGTATTGCAGTGATTTTGGTGGAGGAGTGGAGGTGCAGAACATCAGGATGGAGCTCACTGATGCAGCTGGTGTCTGAGGAACAGGAGATTCTTTTCCTGTTGGATCCAAGCCAACTGTGCCTCACAGACTCGACTCCTGGAGTACTCCAGTGCTTTCCTGGGCCAGTGGGATGTAGAAAGAAAAGATAACCAAATTATCCAGTTTTCTCTATAAAAGCATCCAGGCTCCATAAACACAGTCCCTTCAGGAATGGACATCCCTTCACTGTAAGCACCTGCCAGATTGTACCAGTGTAGGTGGATGGAGCCACAGTACAGGGCTTGCTGAGTTTGGGCAGAGCAGGGCTGATCCCCTTCTTCCAGTGCTGCTGGATGACTCTGTGGCATTAATGAGGAGCCAGAAAGAGCAATGTGAGACTGAGTTTTTTTCTGTGACTTGCTGTTTGATAACCACCCTGCTGTGTGCTGGATATGAGCCCCAGTGCTCGCTCTCTGGGGCCAAACTGAGTGCCTGGGCTCAGTGGTGGCAGGCTGGAGCAGGGGCTCTGTGCTAACCTCTCCTGCTCTCTGATTCCAGGCCCAAGAGTGAGTACTCAGAGATCGACGACGAGGATGCTCAGGCTCCCTATGACCCCAATGGGAAGCCAGAGAGGTAGGGAGCTGAATGCAGTGCTGCAGCTGGAAGATGGGGTGACTGGCTGGATGCATCTCATGGGCTCTCATTAATAGAGGAGTGTCTATGCTTTGCTGAAATTGCCAGCCTGGGGAGCTGACCTTCCCTGAAAAGCAGGGCAGGAGTTGGGATTAAGTGGTGATATGCCCAGGTGTGGCAGGTTTTCCCCTCTGGGAGATACTAGACAGTTCTCCTGAGTTCATGTTGCCAGGTAGGGCGGTGCACACTCAGTGAAGTATGAGGCCTGTGGGGGAAATACCCTGGCTTAAGCTATTCATTCACCTGTGTGTCTCATGCTCTGATTGCTGGTGTTATTTGCACTGCAAAAGTGCCTCAGCCAGCCTTAGTCCCTGGCCTGGGGCTCTGTCCTGGCTTACAGGTCACGTTGCTGAACAGAAATCAATCTCAGAACTGCTCTTGCAGCCCATCAAGTTGTGACTGTTGCTGTGGTGGTTGTAGAGGGGCAGCACTGGCTGTTGCCTGCTTGGGAGGTGAATGATGATGAAGATGGTTGGGATTCCAGGCAGATCTCCCTGCTGTGGGTGTGGATGGGCTGGAATGATGTGCAGTCTGGGTTTGCATCTCCTTGCAGAGCAGATGATGACTTAACCCCCTGCCTTGTAACCTCAGGTTTTATTACAACGTGGAGTCCTGCGGTTCTCTGCGCCCTGAGACCATCGTCCTGTCCGCACTGTCCGGCCTCAAGAAGAAACTGAGCGATCTCCAGACACAGCTGAGCCACGAGATCCAGAGCGACGTCCTCACTATCAACTGAGGTGGCCCCTTGCAAGAGAGTGCTGACCTGTGAGTGATGCCTGGCTGGGATCTGGGGAGAGGCTTTTACCTCCCCATCATCTCCCTCTGCCTTTCCAGGCCCAACACCTGGTTGGTGACACCTCTTCCCTGGCCCTCCTTCCCAGGGAATGCCATTGTGATGTGTAGGGCAACATAGGAAGGGAGTCAGTCAGTGAGCATCTTAGCTGGGGCAGGCTTTGTCTCTAAGTGATCCCAGAGTTTTGGCTCTGCTGTTGGATTTTGGCCATGTGATGTTTGGGATTGGGAAGCATGTACCTTTGTTACAAAACCCTACCTTATTTACATGTGCATTCTTTACTGTGCTGAATAAAGCCTTACCCCCACATTTTTCTGTCATCCCTGAAAGCTCATCCGAGCCTGCTGGAGGAGATGTCACATCATTTACTTCTCTCCAATAGACATTAACTTAATGAGATCTGCTTTGGAGGGAGCCTTGCTCACTGATGCTGATTGCTGCTTGTGACATTATCTCCTGAGGAGAGCAGCACCCCTCCTGCAGGCAGCCCGTCGTTCATTGATCCAGTGCTGTGTTTAAAGCAGATGTTTGAGGCTGGGGTGGGCAAGATGCTGCAGAAGGCAGCGCTGCAGGGGAGCCCAGCTGGGGCAGGCAGGCAAAGCTGTACTTACAGACTCCTCTGGAACAGACTCCACCCCCGTGCTGCATAACCTTTTTCTGAGGAGCTGGGTGGCACAGTGTCTGTCAGTAACAGCCCCTGGCTGATACCCTTCTTTGTGCCCACAGCCCCCAGTGGGTGCTGGGCTGGAGTTTAGTGCAGGTCCCATGCCCTCACCCCCCTGGCAGTGACTGAAAGGCTCCAGCAATGGCCTTTGTCACCCCTCCTCCTCGCCTCCATCAGTGCCCAGCATGGCTTGGGATGAGCTTCTTGGTGACACTTCCCTGGAGAGACCCACAGCTCCTGTACCGTGGGGGCTGGCAGGGAGGACGAGGCCTCTGTGCCCCTGTGCTCATCCCAGTGTGGATGGGGATGGTTCAGGGAGTGGTGCTGGGGTGACACTGAGCTGGGGAGAGCAGCCCATGTCAGCATTGCCTTCCCCTGCAGGGAAAAGCTGCTGCAGCCAGGCTGCTGCTTCCATTTCCTTGCCATGGCAGAGCTGGCTGCAGCATGGCTCCCCATGTCCCTGTCCCTGGAGGCATCACTTCGCTGGCTGCCATGGCTGTCTTACCTTGAGGCCAGTGCTGCCAGGCAGTCATGGTGTGGATGACTTACCTGGCACACATCTGGGAGAGCTGGGAGATGGTCTGCTTTCAAACTCCTTCGTCTGGGGACGTGGAGCCACCACTGGCCTGGCACATCCCCGGAGCTACGGGCAGCTGGAGGTGAGGGTGACAGAGGGGTGCTGGCATCCTATTCCACTCAGAGTTGTTTGATGGAGAGTGGCAACTTGCTCCACCCTTCTTCCTATCCCAGCGGTTTTAGGGCTTCACTTGAAATGTCCTGGCCATGGCTGGAGGCAGAACAAAGCCCTGAGCCAAGCGTGCTGCCAGGAACCTCAGGAAATCTCCCCCCATCAGCATTTTTCTCTCTGGCAGGCACTACTCCCACTTGCGCTTCCCGAGCGCGCTTGGATGGAACAGACAAACAGGAAGGGTGGATGTGGATAAGGGTTGTTTATTTGTTGAGCAACTCCTTAAAAAACAGAAAACCCAAACATTTTTGGTAACAAATGTTAAATCTTTTCCAGATGAGGTGTGTAGCCAGGAAAAGAGCAAGTTCCACCTCTCACCCCAGGGAGGACACACTGCTGGGCAGTGCTGGGGTCCCAGAGCCCCTCTGTGCCCAGCCATGCTGTGAGGAACAGCCCTTCTCTGTCCCCACGTCCCCTCAGCCTCAGCCACAAGCTACACCACCCTGAAACACAGTATTTACAGACCACAGATTCCCACATCACAACACTCCCTGTGCCCAACACGTGGACCTGGAGCTTTAAAGGGCAGAAATAAAACCACCAAGCATCCAACCCAGACAGAAAGAAGACTGCAAAGAAACACCAAGGTTTGCACGGCAATAAAAAGATAGCCCTTCTAAAGGAGGTCAATAAATAGGAGAACTAGAAAAAATCAATTGCTTTTAAGTTCAGCACATAAAGCCCAGTTCCACCCCCAGTGGGTGAGGAGGGAGTGAGGGCTATGGGAATGCACAGAGGAATGTGGCTCTCTCCCCATCGGCATGGGTTTCTCTGCCCTGGGGCTTCTCATATCCACAAAGCTGCCCCTTGTGAGACAGATGCTACTGGCCAAAACCAGTCCCATGGTTGCCCACCGGGGGCACGGCAGGGAGACACAGCTGTGGGAGGAGTGAGGGGTGTTGGGGTGGGAGAAGCCAGGGAGCTCGGCTCTGCCTGGCCGCTCACCCCAGCCAACCCCGTGGAAGGAAAACCAGTTTCTCCTGAGACATCTCAATTCTACAGCGAGTGTTTAAATAGCTTGAAGAAGTGCAAAAATCTGCTCAGGGATGGCAGGGTGTCCTCAGGAGCACCCTACTCTTCATGGAGGGGTGGGATCCTGCACCATCAGCCTGGCACAGCTGCATCCTCCGGCGCTGCTCCATGGCCACGGCAGAGTGATGCTCCAGCCTTCCTGCCATGCAGAAAACTCCGAATTTCTTGACCCCCCTCCACCTCTCTTCACCTCCCAGCTGGATCCCCAAGAGTCAAAAACCTCTGGGCATCTGCCCAAGGGCTCTTCAGCAGCCACCACATTTGCATTCATGTGAGAAGGAAATATCTCTTACAATACGGATATTCAATATATATTTGAAGTCAGTTGAGGCTGAGCCAGCCATCGCCTCCACTAACGCCAGACCAGGGCGTGAGCCAGTGCCTGCTTCCCAAGGTCTTGGCACGGAGGTGCCCCAGCTTGGTCTCCTGGGCATTCTGAGGGGTGGCTGCCTGCGTCCTTGCCACCCCTTGGAGAAGAAAAAGGGGACCCCTGCCACAGTCCCCCCACACCAGCTCACGGGGACGATGTGGGCTCCCTGCTTTCAGGCTTGTCGCTTTTGGAGGACTTTGGCTTCAGCAAGATGAACCTGTTGAGGAGGTCAGTGTCCGAGCTGGCCTGGGCACCTGCGTACGCCTCCCCTGGGGACAAAGCAGAGGGTGGGCTCACCTGGTGGAGAAAGCTCTGAGGGCTGGAGGAGCAGCAGCTCCTCGGGGTGGGGTGGGGACACTCACCGGCATAGCTGGAGGACTCGGCCATGTTCTGGGAGCCAGTGATGTGGTGCCAGTAGGCGCTGCGGGGCAGCATGGTTGTGGGGGTGCAGGGGTAGGAGAAGTGCTCCGTGCCCTTGTTCAGCAGCTGCAGTGGATGAGGTGGGGGAGGAGGGTGACACAGGGCCCCTAGAGTCTCCCCCAGCTGTGTCCCCCCTCAGCATGGGCTGGAGCTCACCCTGACGTTCTTCTCCATCTCCAGCAGGACCCTCTTGTGTTGCTCAGCAATGGCCAACGTGGCGCTGTGCACGCGCTGGTAGATCTGCTCACCCTCCTGCGTCTGGAAGGTGTAGAGACCTTCTCCTGCATCACACATCCTGTGGGGACAGGGCACAGGATGTCACCACTGTCTTCAAGCCAAGGGATGATAGACAAAACCCCTCTCCAGGTGGCAGCTGGCACAGCTTCCCAGGCTGTTAGAGCTGTGCCTTTGTCCCCTTCATGGTGGCCCCAAGCCCCGCCTGCCATGGGCACACGGTACAGGCCATGGCCATCACCCCAGCCTCAGGCCTGCCCTGTGGCGATGCCAGCAGTGCCACTGTCTGGAGCACCCAGCTGGACAAAGGCACACGGCCGTGCTCCCTGTCCTGGCAAGGGTGACATCTCACCGTCCGGCCTCGAAGGTGAAGCGGGTGGCGTCGCGGCCGTAGCGGCGCAGGGAGCAGAGGGGCCAGGAGACCAGCTTCACCCGGGGGTTGTGCGTGTCCCAGAGGTAGATGTTTTCGTGGGTGATCTGCAGCTTGCACTCGCCATAAACGTCCAGGTTGGGGCAGGGGAGGAGGAACACGTTGAACCGGT
Organism: Callaeas wilsoni; assembly: GCA_013398955.1. NCBI lineage: Eukaryota > Metazoa > Chordata > Aves > Passeriformes > Callaeidae > Callaeas > Callaeas wilsoni. Next base: position 2,979 of record VWPU01008104.1, on the reverse strand, counting down.
CTGGAGAGGGGAAAAAAATAGAAAATAGAATAAACTGCGGGGGGTGCAGCGAGGCGGAGCCCCGGGCGAGCACCCGCCGCCGCGCTCACCCGTCTGCTCGCACTGCACGCCGGGCGCCAGCAGGTCGGGCTCCCCCAGGCTGATGTCGTTCAGGCGGGCGCCCAGGCACTCCACCGACAGCGTCTTGTACCACTCCTCCGCCTCCAGCTCTGCAAGGCACCACGGCAGCCCCTGGGCGACCCTGGCCACGCCGGGGTGCCTCACCCAGCACCTTCAGCCCGGCTCCCCTGGGCGCTGCCCCGTACCTGAGTCGCAGGTGAAGGTCCGGGCGGAGTCGTCGGTAAAAACGATGGCCACCGCCTGTCTCTTAGTCTCCTTGGGCAGCCGCGTGATGCACTTGACGTTGCTGATCTCGGTGACCTGCAGAGGAGTTGGGGGGTCACCGAGGGCTGCACCCAGACCCCAGCGGCTGCTCCTGGACCCTGTCACCCGCTGCACCCCAGACCCTGACACCTGCAGCACCCAGACCGAGCTGCATCCCCCTCCGGAGAGCATGGGGTGACAGCCACCCAGCAAGTTTAGGCAAGGAAGGACCTGCTCTGGCACGGGTCCCCAAGCAGCGGGCAGCACCCCAGCACACCTCCAGCGCACCCCCTCACCTTGGGGCACCCGCGCAGGCACGCCGACTTCTCATCCGGGTACTTCTCCAGGCGCTGGGGCCCTTTGCTGGAGGATTTGCGGAACACCAGCCAGCACCGCCGGTAGATCTGCCGGACAGAGAGCGCGCCGGCTGCTTGGTGCAGGTGGGGGTCCCTGTCCCCACCACATCCCCACGTCCCCCTGTCCCCATCCCCAGGACCCGTGCCTGGTTCTGCTGACCCTGCTGGCCTGGGGACAGGAGGGGATGCTGGGGATAGGGGTATGCCGGGGCTGCCATCATCTTCCCCCACCCCCGCCAATGCTAATTACAGAGCTTAATTAATGAACACAGACAAAGATCCCAAGGGGACCGCTGTTCTGGCATTTCCCCGTCCCCTCTCCTGCATCCCTTGCCTCTGAGGGTGGTGGGGCCACCGTCTCCAGGCATGTACCCCCCTCCCCGAGCCCGTTCCCTCTTTGTTCTCCCTAATTAGCATGAAATTACCCAGCATGCTCGTTGCTGCCGGCTCCAAGCCATGGAGATGGGCGACCAAAGCCCCTGACCCCCCACCTATGGGTGCTGCACTCCCACACCACCCTAATTTACACCCAGCAGCTCCAACCTCTCCCGGTGTGGGGCATCCCCGATGCCGAACTGTGTGTGCAGGGAAACTGAGGCACGGGGGGGAAGGGAAGTCTCACGCACATGCCCCAAACCCTGGGTGACCTGGGACAGGTGAACGGGTGTTACTCGGTGCAGGATTCGGCCGGTGCAGGAGCTGGACCCCTGGGGCTGCTGGGTGATTTGGGTACCAACAAGTGGCTTGTCCCTGCCATCCCCCACTCCTCTGCAACCACAGCCCCCAAAAGGCTGCTTATTCAACCCCAGAACAGGGGCACAGGATGCCGCAAGAGGGACCTGGCCACGTCACCTCACTGGGAAACCAGCAGCCCAAATCCATGGGTGTTCCCCCCCGATCCCCTCATTTCCCAAGAACCCCACTCACCCCCAGCTTCTTGCTCTTCATCCTCACATAGCCCTGCTTGATGATGTCGTTAAAATTCGTCGCCATGGCGATGGCTCGATAGGGTAGGGGATATTTTGGGAGGGGGGGGCTGCCTTCACCTTCGCCCCCCCCTCTCCATCCTCTTCCTCCGTACCCCTCCTGTCTCACCACCGGCCCAGCTTGGTGCTAGCAGTGTCCCCCATGCTGGCTGGAAAAGAGAAATGACAGATCGACGGGTGACATCTTCCTCGTCCTCCTCCCCCTCCTCCTTGTCGTCCTCCTCCTCCTCCCTCCCTCCCTCCTCCTCCTCCTCCTCCTCTTCCTCCTCCCTTCGCTGCCTGAACCATCCGAGTGGAACAGTCCGGTGTTAACCCCTGCGAGCACGGTGGAGCCAGGATGGCACAGACAAGTGGTCGGTCCCCTGCCGCTAGCTCCAACACGTGTCCGAGGGGACACCCACACCAGACCTCGCCCACAGGTCTCCATCACCTCTCGCACTCCCCCTCCTTCCTCCCAGGCTGCTCGCTTGGGCAGCAACACGGCCCCGGTGGCAGAGCACCAGTAGGGTTCAGTGATGACCTCCTGTTGGCCAGGCCAGCTCTGGTGTGGGGTGTTTCGGCCGGCACCGGGTGCCAGAGGGACCCTGGCTTCCAACCTCGCAGCCCCTGGTGTAACCCAGCCTCTCTCTAGCCCTACCATGAGCTCGGCCTCGCTCAGCCTGGTCCTTGCTGGTTCCCCCAGCCGGTGGGACCAGGTGGGGACTAGGTTCCTTTCCCAGCTGGAGAAGTCCCAGGTGGAAGGCAGTAACCCAGAAAACAGAATAGGGCCATCCCCGGGGATGCTCCTCCATGCCAGTGACGTCCTGGTCCCCAAAGCCCAGCACCCAGGGGAATCCCACTGGGGACAGCACCTTGGGGACCGCCCGCTGTCCCGAGAGAGGCTGGGGCAGAGCTCGCCTCTGCGGGGAATATCCCCTCCATTCCCCCATCCCCACCACCCCACGCACATGAACACCCCAAGGGAACTCAGAGATGCTGGGGGGCACCTCCTGCCCCCTACCCCCGAGCTGTCACCTCGGCACCCTCACACCTGGCGTCCCCCGACCCCTCGTCACCCATCACCCCCGGGTCTCCCACCGGGACATCCCTCCCGGCGCTGTCACCGTCCGGCCGTTTGCTCCGGACACTTGTCAGCCCAAACCTCGGTCAAGTCTCGTCCTGTGTCACCCCCTCCGCCCGCCCCCGTTCCCCGCCGGTCCCCCGCCTTACCCGGCCTCCCGGTGCGAGCGGATCCGCCGGAGCCTCCGCGTCCTGCGAGCCCCGGAGCCGCTCGG
>VWPU01008103.1:8096-22248 GCA_013398955.1 Callaeas wilsoni | reverse complement strand
CGAGGAAAGCGACGAGGAAAGCGACGAGGAAAGCGACGAGGAAAGCGACGAGGAAAGCGACGAGGAAAGCGACGAGGAAAGCGGAAAAAGCTAGAAGGATAAAAAGAGCCATTATTCTTTGGCTCAAGCATCACGCAGAGCGCACTGCGTGACCCGCAGGCCGTGACCCACGGGGCTGCACCCCAGCGCTTCACCCTTTACACAGGTGACCTGGGGTTTTAACTACTGCGAAACCAACAGTTAACCCTTCGGACACCGCTCAATTTTTTATTTTTTCCCCCTGCGCCGTGGCTTTTCACACCTTGCGGCATGCCGGATGCGGCAGCAGCCCGTACCTGTCATCTCCGCCATGTCCCGTGCCGGGATGCCCATGACGCGGCCGCACGCCTCCATCTGCTGAGCCACCAGCGGCTTGGTGGGGGCGAGGAACAGCACCTTCCCCGAGGGGAACCAGCGGTAGAAGTTGTACATGACCACGGCGGCCACGAAGGTCTTGCCCAGCCCCGTGGGCAGGCACACGAGGGTGTTGGCCAGCAGCGCGGCGCCGGCCATGCGCTCCTGGTACGGGCGCACGGGCAGGTTGGTGGGGTAGATCCAGATGGACCCCGCCGCCTCGCTGAAGCCCTCCACCGGGCCGGGGTCGGCCGCGGCCGCGGCTGCCAGCAGCAGGTCGTCATCGCTGTCGCCGCCCGCGTCCCTCTGCTGGGATTTGCTCTGAGGCGCCCGCCAGACCTGCGGCAAGGTGCGCTGCCGGCCGCCGCTCATCCTGCCCCGCGCCGCTTCCCGCACGCCGCCATTTTCGCCCTGCCTCAAAGCCGGCGCTTGAAATCGCCGCCGAGAGGGACGGGGAGCCGCCTCCCGGCCCTCCCCTTCTCCCTCGGCCGCGTCCCGGCCCTCCCCTTCTCCCTCGGCCGCGTCCCGGCCCTCCCCTTGCCCTGAGGCGCCCGCCAAGCCCGCGGCAAATCCCGCTGCCGCCGCCGCTCCTCTCGCTCAGAGCGTTCCCCGCCCGCCCCGAGGCGGCGCCATTTTGTCCCTCCGTCGGCGGCGCCGCCCGAATTCCCCGCGGCAGCTCCGCCGAGGGTGAAGGGGAGGGTCGGGAAGTCGCCCTCGGACCCTCCCCTTCTCCCCCGGCGCTCTCCCGGCCCGGCCCCGCTCCCTGCCGGGCGGCTCCCAACCCTCCTCTCCGGAGGAGGAGCGGGAGGCGGGTGGGAAAATGGCGGCGGCCGCGGGCCCGGCGCAGCCCTGGAGCGCCGAGGAGCTGCGGAGCGAGGCGCTGGCCAAGAAGGAGATCATCAAATTCCTGCAGGAGCACGCGGCGCAGGCGGTAATTGCGTGGGATAATCTGTAATTTGGAGTTGTGAATGGGAGGTTTGGTTTGGTTTTTTTTTTCCCAACGTCTCCCGCGCGTGTCCCGCAGTTCCTGGCGGAGCACAAGCTGCTGGGGCAGGTGAAGAACGTGGCGAAGACGGCGAATAAGGAGCAGCTGATCGCGGCTTACACGCAGCTCTTCCACACGCAGGTGAGGGCGGGGGGCGGCGGGGACGGGGCCGAGGGTCGGGCCGGGCTGGGATGAGGGATGTGGCTCCTCATCCTCCCCCTCTCAGCGCTTCAAGGGCACGGACGGCGCCGAGAAGGCGGCGGAGAAGGCGAAGCCGGCCAAGGCGGAGGAGGCCAAGGGGAAGGCGGCGAAGGCTGACGAGGCTGTCGAGGAGGTTTGTGTGATGCCCTCGCCTCGCGTTTTTCGCGTGGAAAGCCAAATTACCCGGGTCGCCTGTCTCGGGTTGGAGATCAGGAAAGGCTCTTCCCCCAGAGGTGCTGGGCACTGCCCAGGCTCCCCAGGGAATGGTCCCGGCCCCGAGGCTGCCGGAGCTCCAGGAGCGTTTGGCCAGCGCTGCCAGGGGTGCCCAGGGTGGGGCTGTTAGGGGGTCTGGGCAGGGACAGGGCTTGGACTGGATGGTCTTTGGGAGTCTTTTCCAACTCAGGAGATTGCATGATCCTGAGTCTTCAAAAACCTGGTTATAGCAAGAAGTCTGGTGTTCGTGCCTCGCCTTTACCTTAATCTGCTGCATTTTCCCCAAATGTTGCAGCCCTGCAGTAACGTGAACATTCACTAACAGAGTGTCTTCTTTGATGCCTTAAACTCAGTGGTCGTTCAGTCTCGAATGTGTCTGAGACTATTTAACCCATCAGTCATAACCCTCTTTTTATAACCGTAGGGGCCACCAAAGTACACAAAATCCATTTTGAAGAAGGGCGACAAAACCAACTTCCCAAAGAAGGGAGACACTGTCCATTGCTGGTACACGGGAAAGCTGCAGGACGGGACAGTCTTCGATACCAATATTCAATCAAGTAAGGCTATGGATACATAAATGTGCAGATAAACTGTGGGGGTTGGTTGCAAATGCTCCAAGAGGGGGAATTACCTGGGCTCCTCCCGCGAGTGTGGGCCCGGGGTTCCTTCTGGAAGATGTGTCTGGGGCATTCCTGACAAACAGCTTTATCATGCTGTGCTGAGCTGCGGCCGTCCTGCAGCTCCCGGATCCCGATTTTCCATGAGGCAGCGCAGGGCAGTATTTTGGGACTGGCTGGTGTCAAGTGACACGGCTGCGTGCTGCCAGCTCTGGCTTCTGGCATTCCAGGCCCCGGGAATGTGGAATGCAGGGAGCCAGTCTGGGCTGGAGCTGCTTCAGAGGGGAGATGGTTCCTGCAGAACTCTACAGCAGCCGTGTCCTTAATTCCTCTAAACAAACACATCCTGAGGCCCTTCTGTGATAAATCTTTAAGTATGGAGGCATTGGGGTGAGAGGGATTTGAGTGCTCCAGTGTACAATATTCCCTGCTGGTGTTTTTGTGACAGATCAGAGGGTTTAGGGGTATAAAACTGTGCAGTACTGGAAAGGCTTTCCCAGCAGTGATGTCCCACACTCAGGAACAGTATTCCAGAGTCACTGGAATACTGTCTGTAATTCCTCATACTTGTATGTTCCTCGTTGACTTTTTGTGGTTCCTTGATGTGTCCATGACTTGAACAGCCAACCTGAGTAATTCAGGAATGAGTCTTTGAGGTTTGAAAGATGCTTTGGTGCACCTTGAACATTTAATGAAGTTCGTAGTGCACAGCATTAATATTTCCCCCAAAAATCTGATGTTGGGCTAAAAATACTATTATAAGAAGAGCTATTTACATAAAGCATGACTGCAGTGGCAGTTTCACACTGATGTGTGGAGTGTGCTGGTGTGATGTTGAAGCAAATGAACATAAAACTCTTTTGCAGGTTCAAAGAAGAAGAAAGCAGCCAAGCCCTTGAGTTTCAAAGTTGGCGTAGGAAAAGTGATCCGAGGTGTAAGTAAAGCACGAAGGGCTCCCTCAGAGTCCCCGGGGAGTTTCATTCTGTGATTTATGACTGGGGCGCAGTTTTTGGGCTGTTCTGTTTCTCGTGGAGGCAAATTGGAGGGGATTGCACCGGGAGGATGGAACAGGCATCCTCAGAGTCATTCCCTCCTCAGGCAGTGCATGGAAAACAGGCTCTGCTCCCTGGGATCAGCCCAGCCTCGGGCTCCTGTCAGTCTCTCACAGCAGCCGAGGCTGTCGGGATCCCGGGGCTCCATCCATCCCTGTTTGCATTCCCTGGGCTCTACTCTGTGCCAGGGCTGGACAGCCCTTTCCATGGGGAAATTCCTGCTGGTGCCCACCCTGAGCCTGCCCTGGCCCAGCCTGAGGCCGTTCCCTCTCCTCCTGTCCCTGTTCCCTGGGAGCAGAGCCCGCCCCCCCCGGCTGCCCCCTCCTGTCAGGGAGTTGTGCAGACCCAGGAGGTCCCCCCTGAGCCTCCTTTGCTCCAGGCTGAGCAGGAGAAAGTCCTCGATGTGGGACGGGACTGGAGCTGGGAAGGGGCTGTGTCCATGGCCCGTGGCCAGCGCTGCAGCAGCAGCAGTGGCTCAGGCTGATCCCTGTGTTTATCCCGGGTTTGTGGGTGCTGGAGCCTTCCCTCAGTGGGGACACAGCGCCAATCCCTTGGCACTCCTGGTGGGGTGCTGGGGAGGAGCAGTGAACCTGGGAATGCCGATGGAAGCAGGCATGTTCCCATTGCCTCCCCGCTGTCATCCCAGCACGGGAGCACGGCCCTGCTCCGTGGGGCTGCTCTGGGAGCTGTGGGAGCAGGGAACACCCCCACCTGGAGTTCTGCAGGGCTGGGGAGGATGCCTGGGGCTGGGCGGGTATCCTGGGAACAAACAGGAAAAGCTGGGAAGCGCAGTGGCTGCTGTCCCTGCGAGGCCGCTGCGCTGTCCCGTGGCTGGCCGCAGCTGCTCTCTGTCGTTCCAGTGGGATGAGGCCCTGCTGACCATGAGCAAAGGAGAGAAGGCCCAGCTGGAGATCGAGCCCGAGTGGGCCTATGGCAAGAAGGGGCAGCCCGATGCCAAGTATCCTTCCGTGACCTCTGACTCCTTAGGGAACCGGGAATGCTGGGGACGATGAGGCTTTATGGACAGGGATACAGGAGAGGCGTTCACCCGTTACAGCAGGCTCAGGATGTTCCCACCCAGGGAGGTCAGGGCACTTCTTGGGGGGTGCAGTTGCCCTTTTCTTTTGGAGAAAAACTCCTGCAGGGGAAGCGTGCTGCTGTTTTCCACCTGCATTTTTATCCCAGCTGCTTCCAGGTGCTTGTGACTGATGGAGATCCTAACCAGTGTAGGGGAACAGGAGGGGAGTTACCTGCTGCAGCTGTAGGGACAGAGTGGCATTTGGTTCTGGGATACAGCTGAAGCAGGGGCTGGAGGAATGATCCCGCAGTGTTTTATCCAGCCCTGTTTCTTTTGTCCAGCACTTCTGGAGGAGGGGAAGGATTGTTCTCTGTGCTGGACTCCTGTAATCTGAAGGGCAGCCTGGACACTTGTCCTGGGAAGGGGACACAGTGGGACAGTGTACCCTCCCCCAGCCACTGCCCCAAAGCTGGGGCAGCTGAGGGGGAGGAGGAGCAGGGAGTGTTCCTGAAGGTGCATCCATGGAGCCGGCCCTGCCTGCTGACAGCTCCCGCTGGATCCGGGCCGTGCAGCCGGGTCAGGGACAGCCCAGGGACGCAGCAGAGGCCGGGGAGCAGCGGGGACTCGCTGCCCAGGGAGGGGTCACTGCAGGGGCTGTTTCCTTTCAGCTTCCTTAACGCTTGCCAACAGGATCCCACCTAATGCAAAACTGTTCTTTGAAGTGGAGCTGGTGGATATCGAATGAAGAATTCCCTGTGCTGCTGGGAATCCTTTTCTGCCAGAGAGCTTCCTGCTGGCGTTGTAACTCCCGGCTCCGGTTACAACGGTGCCTTTCTGGAGATGAGTGCTGAGTGTTGTCCCCGCCCCGCTGCTGTACCGACAGCCCCACCACTAAAGCAGAGTTTGTACCTGCCGGTGCCTCCCTTCTTTGTGTCTGTGCTCCCCCGCTCCTCTGCCGGGGCACCGCAGAGCCTCCGCACCCGCCCTGGGCTCCTCCACTCCTGCGGAGCCCAATCCCACAGCATTCCCACAGCATTCCCCCAGCATTCCCACAGCATTCCCACTCCGCGGCTCGCAGAGAGCGGCTGTTCCCGGGTATCCCTGTGCCACAGCCCTCCTGTGAACACCAGAGCTGAACTCGGGCATTCTGTTCTCCCTCCTGGCTCCAATGAGGCAGTCCAAGAAAGCTCAGAGCACTACTGAATTCCTCGCTTTTATTACAAAAATGGGAATGATCACTTTGATCAAAATGAAAAAAGTTTTGCTCACACCGTGTACATGAAAAACTCTAAATACAAAACTCATCCCAAACACAGCTTGTGCTTTTAAAAAAGAACAAAGGTGGTTTTAATCCCTGCCCCCTCCCACACTACAGAGCCCGTGTGGCAGCTCTGCCAAGGCCCAGCACAGCCCGGGCCTGGAACAGCTCCCTGACAGCCGGGCTGGGAGCAGGACAAGCCTCGGCTCCAGCCCTGGGCCAGGGCCGGCAGCAGAGCAGCTCTGGGGCAACACCAACCCAAACCCACTCAGTTATGGAATCATGAGACCGACGAGAATTCTTCTGATACTCCATAAATTAGTGCAGGGAATTAAAAAATTCATTTATGGTAAATGAGAATTGTACAGAGACCATTTATCAGTTACCAGCACACGAATCTTGCTTCACACATACCCTGTGAGCAGCAGCTCGGTTCACATGCAGAGGACCAAAAGCAGGTGGCACAACAGTTCTTTCACAGCCCAAAATTAGAAAAATATATTTTTTTTTTATTCCATCTTTGTTGAAACTGCAGCACAGTGAACTCCACTCCCTCCGGGGATCAAGTTGTGTGGTAATACTGTCCGTAATTCCAGGCGTTCTGGTAGTTGTACTGGAACCAAACACAGCAGCAGCGTCAGCCAGGCTGTCCCTGCTCCACACGGAGCCCTGGTCCTGGGGCAGCACAGCCCACCCCACACAGCTCCCCCAGCACCCCTGGGAACGCAGGACAACGGTGCCGTTCCCTCTGGAACAGCCTGGGGAAGGCAGGGAGGGCAGGCAGGGGTGGAGGCACCCTGCAGCCACAGAATCAAAGTATCCCGAGCTGGGAGGGACCCACAGGGATCATCCAGTCCAATCCTGTCCCTGCCCAACAGCCCCACCCTGGGCACCCCTGGCAGCGCTGGCCAAACGCTCCTGGAGCTCCGGCAGCCTCGGGGCCGGGCCCATTCCCTGGGGAGCCTGGGCAGTGCCCAGCACCTCTGGGGGAAGAGCCTTTCCTGATCTCCAGCCGGAGCCTGCCCGGCCCAGCTTCAAGGCTGCCATTCCTGCAGTGCTCTGTGTGAAACTCGGCATTTTTCCTGGCCTAGCACTGGACAGGCTCTGTGCTGGATCAGACTCCTCCCACTGCCTGACTTTGGAAAGAATTCCCGACCTGGCTGCAGGCAATCCCAAACCAGGGCTACCCAGGGCTTGTGCCCCAGTTGTACCACTGCCCTCCCAGCTCTGGGGGCTCCGCACAACAACGCTTTTCATTAAACCACTTCAAAAGTTCCATGGATTTAAAAAACATGGATGTGGCAGCAGGGACAGGGGTCTGGTGGCCTTGGCAGTGCTGGGAGAACAGCTGGACTGGATGGTCTTAGAGGGCTTTTCCAACCTCACCAGTTCTATTCCAAGCTAAAATGCCCTGGAGGAAGAGCTCCAGAGGACAAGCCGATTTTGCTGGTGCTGTGAACCCACAGAACCCATTCCAAGGCATTGCAGGAACTACTGCCTGGAGACAGCCACTATCCAGGCACACAGGAAAGGGCACCCCAAAGCCAGTCTGGGCAAAACATTTCCACACACCACAGCCCTGCTGCCCTCCCCCTGACCCCCGTGTGACGGGACAGCCACCCAACTGCTCCTCACTCCATACAGGAACACTTAACCCTTGCAGAGCAGGCCCAGGAGGGATGAACAAACCAAGGAGCTGAGTTTCCTTTCCCAGGAGCTGAGGGCTTTTCCAGGCTGCCCTGCCCAGCCCCGTACCTGGTACCAGGCGTTGTAGTTGTAGGCAGCCTGGTTGACCTGCATGTCCCCGTCCATGAGCTGTGCTGACGCCAAGCCCGGGTCCTCCGTCAGCAGCTTCTTCTCGTCCGGCTCCTCCGAGCTGCAAGGGAACAGAGCCTTGTGCTGGCACCTTGCAGAAAGGCTGGGCATGTCCTCGTGTGGGAATGGGAGGTCAGGTCAAACTGTGTTCAGCTGGCCCAGCGGGGTGAGGGAACTGGGGTTAGCAAAGGGCAGTTTGTGTTGTGCTTCAGAACAGGCTGGGTTTAAAGCTGGAGCCCGAACTGACACAGCAAAGGCACATTCCTGCTTAGAGGCTCATTTTACCAGCACTGTTTGGCTTTTCTGTGAAATACAACTCAAAAGTTATTTTCCACTAAGTGCTTCCATCCCTGGCAGTGTCCAAGGCCAGGCTGGATGGAGCTCTGAGCAGCCTGGTCAATGGAAGGTGTCCCTGCCCACGGCCGGGGGTGGCACTGGGTGGGCTTTAAGGTCCCTTCCAATGCAAACAATTCTGTGACTATTTAAAGCAGCCCAGCTCGATTCCATACACACTTTAAAGGACTGAAATAAAGTGATTCTATTCTCACACGAGCAGGTCCAAAGCTGACAAATACCTGTATCTACATCCCCAGACCAAAGAGCCCCCCAGAGCGGGGCTGCTGCCCGCGCTGCCCAGGGCAGCCGGGCTCAGTCCGTACCCGTTCTCCGCCCGCCGCTTCAGCGTCTCCTGCTCCTTCAGCAGCGCCTGGTGCTCGTCGTAGGCATCCAGGAGCCTGGGGAGAGCACAGCCAGTCAGGCCTTGCAAGTATTTGAAACACCTGAGCAATGCCTACTTGAAACTGTAACAATACAGCAAACTGCACGGTAATAAATTGTAACGAGTGACCCACCACGAACAGGGGAAGCCAACGCCTGTCTATTCCCAACAGCTCCAGTTCCCAACCTGCTGAACTTCCCTCACACCTGATGCACTTTTTATCAAGCTCCTTTATAAATAAGTTTTCTAGAAGTGATTTGTGATTCAGCTGCTCATTCAGAGTCTGCTGGTGATGCCACCCGCAGCAGCACAGAGATGTGGGAATCAATATTTAAACAGCGGACATTATTCCAATCCCAAAGCAGCACCTACAGCCTCTCCCCATCCAGCAGGGAAGAACAAGTGTGGTTAATGCAGCACAGGAGAGTGCTGCCTAAAATTCCCACAAATACTGAAATACCCCTTTATCTGCAGCACCTCACAAAACTGCAGCTTCTGACAGTGTGCTCTGGGTGAAAAGAGTTCCTCAGACTCATTCCGTGCTCTGGAATTATTTGGGAACTGAAAAATTCCTCGTGTTTTATCTGTCTCAGATCCCAAACTTGCACTGACTGGCTGCCATGCAGAGGCAGCAGAATTTAAGGACAGCTATTGTTAAAAACATACAAAGCAGAAAAAGTGACTTGTCATTAATCCTTCCGGGTTATTTAGCTGCAAAATGTAAATAAAAACAACAGACAGTTAAGAGGAAAAACATATTGGAGTACTGGATTAAAAACTTGCATTTCTGGTCTATCCTCCCACCTAAGTGCACAGTTGTTAATAGTGCTGAACACTGAAAAATCCAACCAGTGCAGTTTCAGAAACAAGCAGCAGCTCCCAGGGAACAGAGCCTGAAGGGACACCTGCGTCACAGACCTGTCCCATTCCCTTCGGGGAGCACCTGCCTTCACAGGCCTCAGCAAGGGGAAACCACAGGAAAACCTGGCAGGCAGCAAAGCTCTGCTCCGTGAGGTGTTGGGCACTCCAGACAAAAAGGGGCACTTAGGTGAAAAGAGATTCTAATTTAAAAATCTACTCGTGTTTAAAAATCCACTCCTGTGTAACGCCAGGAGGTTGGTTTGGAAAAGCAGCTGTTCCTTAGCAAAGAACCGATGGCACAAAGGGAACAGTTTTACAGAAGCCACTGACCCCACCCCTTCCCTACTGCTACCAGCACTCTCCCAGTGACCCCAGCTTGGCCACCGCCCACAGGACATCTTACTTGTTCACATCAGACCCAAAATCTTCCAGGAATTCCACTTTTCTCTGCGAGAACGTGATCCTCATTTTGATGGACAAGGCCCCATGAACGGCCTTGTCAAAGCAGCTCAGGATGTTCTCCTCGTTCTGCTTGAGGTCACCACTGTACTCCATCTCCAGCAGGTTCAGGTACAGTTTGGTGTTTTCCTGTGCAAAACAGGCATTAGGAGGTGCACACCTGACCCTCACAGCAGGTATTTAACTCTGTTACACACCACAATTCACCCCATAAACACACACAATGACAGGCAATAAAGGGATTTTCCTCTCCCTGGGCTGGTTTGTTGCATAAACAGACCAGAAGTGACCAACACCACAAACCCAGGCGCTGCACCTTGCTGGCAGCATCTGAGTGCCAGGTATTTCTTTAAAGCACCAACTACTGCCCACACCAATAACACTGAACACACCAAGGACATTTAAGACTCGAGAAATTAAAACAAAGGTGCAAAGCATATTGTGCTTCTGATAGGAAAAGAGAGGGCAAACTTCCAGATTTCCAAGCTGGGCCCTTGGCAACGTCAGTTTAGAGGGACTGTTGTCTCCATGCAGTAATGGGACATTACATCCAGTTACAACTCCTGTCATCACTGTTGCCGTGCTTTACTAAATGCTTCAGAAAGAGAGAAAGACACCAGGGTGGTTTGAGTTTTGGGTAAGACAGCCAAGAGGGAACACATACTTTGTCCAGTTCTATGGCTTCTGACAGCACTTTTCTTGCCTTTGGCAGGTTTTTCTGCACTTTGAAGAGGTGCCGGGCGAGTTTGATGGCATAGAAGGAGGCTTCACTGATGGACTTGGCATTCCTGACAGCGTCTTCCAGCAGCTGCTCCGCCTCCTCCATGTTGCCGTGCCGGCGCTCCAGGCTCACCCTGCGCAGGCGGATCATGGCCAGCCCCAGGATGCACTCCTCAAACGTCTTCAGGATCCTTCTGGCTTCATCGATGTTGCCTGCAACGGCAGGGAGATGCTTTAGGACAGGGCAGGTCCCAGAGCTCCCCCAGCAGAGCCCCCCGAGGCCGGGCTGCCCTTACCCTGCTGCTCCTCGAAGGCTGCCCACAGCATGTGCACCATGGGCTTCTTGGGCAGGTGGATGGTGCAGGCCCTGCTGTACACGTGCCTCACGCCCTCGATGCTGTGGTTCTCCATGTATTTGGCGTACTAGGGTTGGAAACAGAGCAGAGACCAGCCAGGTTAAAGCTTGTATGTGTCTCCAAGAACATGCCAGAACGATAAAATTCTTTTGTTTAAACCCATTCAGCACCTTTATGGAACCACTAGACTAGTTTCTGTAAGGAAGGACGTAGAGAGGCAACGCAGTTGGCAAATGCAGCAGTCAAATCTGGTTGCAAGCAGACCATCTCCTAATGCAACAGATATAGTTATAGATGAACAACGTTCCACAGGGTACAAGGGTTAGTCACCAGGTCAGGTGTGCACCAGCAGAGCCGTGAGCTGCCTCCCTTACCTTGATCCAGAAGTCCTCATAGAGGGCACATGAAATGACACATCTCTCAAAGAGGACCACGACTCGCTCGTGAGTGCCATTCTCTATCTCAAACTCTAAGTACTCTTTCCAGTTTTTCAGCTGAATTTTCTCCAGAGGTTTTACGTGAAAGTAAGGCCTCTTGATCTGCAAGAGTCACAGGATGCAACTGGTGATTACAAACACAGCACCAAGGGGGTTCACACAATCAACAGCCACACAACCAGTGTTCAATTCCTGCCATTTCGGTGACTGGGGCTCCCTCCAGGGACACCTCCCCATCAACCCAGGGTTACCCAGGCACGGATCAAGGGATTCACTGCACTGACATTCCAGGCTACAAACTGCCTTTCCTAGAAAGCCTTTGGACTGCAAGTGTTGAGAGATGCTGGGGAGGACCCAAGGCAGCCCAGTGCCAGTGACATTAGGGACACACTGGACACTGCCCACATCCCTCCACACAAGTGAAGTGCTCATTTGGTACACCCAGCCTACAAGCTAAACTCGGAGTTTGGGTGAGAATCATGACAAGGAGAGACAGAGCACTCCACTGGACTTCTATCAAATGTCTACATCAAGCTGGTTACAGTAAGACCATGAATTTAGCACCATCGTGTTGTTATTGATGGCTGCAAGAGGGGCTGGGTGGGACAGAGCTCAGCACAGAAAAATAAACATTGCTCTGTTTAAATTTAAATTGCTTTGTCTGGCATCCTGCCAGAGGTCCTTTGCTTTTCCTCACCATCTTTAATTCTATTTAATTATGTCTCTCCTGTGCTGCAATTCCCTCTCAGATCCAAACCCACACAAATGGATGAAGAACTTACAGCAATTAAGGAGAATCCAATTCTTCAAAGCCACCTGAAATTTAAAGCCAATGCCCCCCTTCCTGCTCCTCACTGATTCTGGTGTCCAACAACCCAACACTCTGTGGCCACTTTGAGCAGCTCACAGTCCCATTCCTGCTGAAACCAGCTCTAAGCAATCCCCAAACCTGGGTGGGATCTGTGCCCACCCACCTCACTGCTGTCCTCTACACACACGCCGAACTTCCCATTTCCAGCTCCTCCCAGCCCCTTGGTGCTCCAGAGCAGACACACTCTTGGTAACCAGAGCACATCGTGGCCAGGAGCAAAGGGACACTCAGTTTCCCACACCTTTCCTGCCCAATGCCCACAGTTCCAGTGTCCTCCCAAGTCCCACAGGTTTGCAGCTTAAGGCTCCCCAGGGCAGGAATCTGGGACACTTTGCCTTCCCCAGGGCAGGAATCTGGGACACTCTGCCTGCTCTGCCCCCTCCTGCCACGGGTCACTGGTGCAGAGCTCGCTGACAACGGCTCCCCACTCTGTCTGTGAGCTCCTGGGCTGTGGAGGCACCTGGTCCAGTCCAGCCCAGTGCAATAATCACCCATCAGCTCACCCAACCCATTAAAGAGTCTCCGAAAATGTCCCAGGGTAACAAAAAAGGCTCTTTAGAATAAGAAGTAAATTTAAAACAAGGACCATGTTTGCCAGGAAGAAAATTATTAAGACTGAGAGTGAAAACCTCCCACTTGTTTTTCAAATGTAATCCAACTTAATTCTACAGCAAAAGCTGTATATTTGCAGTGTTCAAATGATTAGTTTAATTAATTAGTTTTAATATGTTGCAGGAGGTCCAAAACAAAAGTTACCTGATTAAGTGTGTAATGTTAAAATACAAAAGCACAGGAATTTCATTCTCCTCTGAGCACAGGCTTACCTTTCACAGGGAGTCCCCTCCATCCCCTTATGCATTTGCACCACCCCAGGGCACGAGCAGCACTAACTCTCAGGACCCACTGGCTTAGCAAACATTACAGCACCTTGCCTGTCTCCAAACACTGCTCAGAGATCTTTACATCATCAGGTGCCAGGTGCCTCTTCACAGGAAAAAGGGCAGAGAAGTGAAACTGTTCCAACTTTGAGTCTCTGTCAAACCCCCCAACAGTTTAAGTTAAGGCTGCTTCACGGAACTCCCAGCTCCCAGTTCTTGCTCGTGCTTCCTCACACAAAGCCCACTTACCGCTTCCTCAAACGTCCACCTCTTACTGACTTCATGCTCGTTGTGGTTAAATATCTCCTGATGGATCTCAATGATTCTGTGCCTCATGTTCTCTATCTCAGTGATCAGCTAGAACAGAATGTCAGAAACTGTAACACAGGCAGACACGGAAACCATCACCTTCGTACCCGCTTCCTGTGCCAGGGATGTGTGTGGATTCTCCCTGAGCAGCCAGGGAAGGGCTGGGACAGCGCCTGATGGAGCCCTGAGCACACACAGCTGAACTGGTTTTTATCCTGAGCTAAAGCTGATTTCAGATTAAGGACAGATCTGGATCCAAGTCAGCCTCGGTTTCAGCGTCTGTGTTCTCACCATCAGCAACCCCTTTGGACAGCTCCAGGCTTCCCTAGGCCTGCAACAGTCTGAACCTGCCCAGGCCACTGCTGATGAGGAGCTTTCTTAGACCACAGAACCCGATCTGCTTGATCTGGAATAACTACTGTCTGTTCCTACGGTTTTGTACATCACTTCTTTCATTTTCTAACTCATTTCTGTAACACCTCTGCCAGCACTGGAAGGGGCTGTCCTGTTACCACACAAGCCACAGGGCAGCGACCTGCAGGAGCTCTCTGGGCACAGCCAAAGTGGCTGTAGTGGAGTCCGTGCCCAAACCCCTGGGAAGGACAGGGGCAGCCATGCCCACCCCGTGCAGGCGCCTTGGCAGGGTCGGTGATGTCCTCGGTGCCGCAGGGCACTGATGTGCAGCTCTAGGCACAGCCCAGCTCCAGCAGACTGAGCTGGCTGCAGAGGAGCCCCTGCCCAGTCCCGGGAAGGACAGGAGCAGCCATGCCCACCCCGTGCAGGTACCTTGGCAGGGTCAGTGACGTCCTGCAGGGCACTGATGTGCAGCTCTCTGGGCACAGCCCAGCTCCAGCACACTGAGCTGGCTGCAGTGGAGCCCCTGCCCAAACCCCGGGAAGGACGGAGGGCCCGCGCCCACCCCGTGCAGGTACCTTGGCAGGGTCAGTGACGTCCTGCAGGGCACTGATGTGCAGCTCTCTGGGCAGAG
>VWPU01008102.1:0-19182 GCA_013398955.1 Callaeas wilsoni | reverse complement strand
GCAGGGGGGATGCTCGGGGATGCGGGGGACGTCGGGGGTGGGGGGATGCTGCGGGGGGTGCGGGAGCCTTTCCTGCAGGGCCCAGCGTGCTGCAGTGCAGGTGCGGGGGTCCCGTGGGACGCTCCCCGCCCGGCCGGTGGGTTTAACCCCCGGCGCCGGGCAGGGCTTGGGGGGAGATGCCCGGACAGAGGGCCTGCCTTGCTGCCTCGGTGCCTCTACTCCCTATCCCGGTATGGTAACCCCAGGCTGTTTCCTGTGCCCAAAATTCCTTGCACTTTGCTCTTCTCATGTCTGCCGTGGCCAGGACGTTGTGTTTAACCTTGCGGGGAGATCCCATGGCCGGTGCCTGGTCCCCGCGGCTCCCACTGCCCGGAGAACATTCCGTAAGGAGCTCCCGGGGCCGTGGGTGCGGGGTGGGTGTTAGGCGGGGGCAGGGCTTTGTCACACGCGCTCCGGGGTCACGCATCAGTGCCTTCTGCCGCTCTGTCCTTGCCGTGAGCACATCCCTCCTGCCCCGTCCCGCTGGCAAAGGGAGGGAACTCGAGCAGCACTGAAAGCTCCTGGGCAAACCCCCTTTGGTAGGTGGCTCTTGAGCAGGGCTGTGATGTGCAGAAGACTGTGTGAAAGCAGAGTTTTGGCAATGGAAACGTGTGTGTGGTTATTTGGGATAATGGTGGCTTTTTTTTTTTATATGGGGACTGCAAACAAAATCCCTCCAACCATGTGCAGACAGTTCTGGTACGTGTAGAAATCTCTGGGAGCTGTCAGATCCGAGGGGGGTGCTGCTGCTGTAGAGCAGTTTGGGAATCTGTCTCCGTGGTTGGTAGGACAAGCAAAGGAATTGCTGCTGTTGGTGAGAAGATATTTTAGATTCGTTGTTCCAAGTGACCTCGTGTGTGTTCTGTGAAGTGCAGTGCAAGGAGGAGCAGGGTGTGTGTTCCCCTCACTCACCCGATTTTTCCCCTCTTCCCGCAGGAGGAGGATTGTTGGATGAAGGCCAACTCCAGGACTCTGAGCCAGATGTCAGAGAAAAGTTGGATTCTTTTGTGAGCAGCTCACACAGCATCCACAAGTGCCCTTCCCTGTGGCGGCTCCTGCAGGTGCCGAGATCCTCGTGCAGACATGGCATTTAGAAGGACAGAGGGAATGTCCATCATGCAGGCCTTGGCAATGACCGTGGCAGAGATCCCCGTGTTCGTTTACACGACCTTCGGGCAGGTACAAGGAGCAGGAAAGGTTTTCCTGTCTCATTCCTTGGGCTGGCTCTGCAGGGTTGTCTCTGTGAGATGGAGGCACAACGGGGTGCTGCTGGGGGACCCGGGCAGTTTGAGGGATTGGAAGAATTGGAGTTTGGGGTGGTGGAAGAGAGTTGTTCTGAGTGGGCTTGGAGAGGAGAGAAAAGTGCTTCCCACATCCCTCCCCGGGAGAACACCCAGGTTCAATCTTTCTCTTCATCAAAGGTGCTAAAAAAAGACTTGTCTTTTGAAGAAGAGTAATATGTTCCCCACTTGTAGTGATGCAGCACTTGGAGCAATAAAGCTCAGCTTCATACCAGGGTTTCAGAGCTGAATTTGGGTAACCTGGATTTCGTCTGTCCCAGGCTGTGTGCAGATTTTGCAGTGTGTTTTGGCAATGAGGATCGAGACCAAGTTCTCCAGGTCCTGTCAAAATGATGCTCCACAGTCTCTCTGCTGCTCTGTCTCAGTTGTGTAGCAGGGGGTGTGTTTTGTGGGCGGGAGGGTAAAGCCAAGGTGTTTCATGTTTAACACGGGTTTTAAATTATTGTTTTAAAAAAGGGCGGTGGAATTGGTTTTTCATTGTTGCTCTTCCATTTCTTTTGTGTTCAAAGTCTGTCTTCTCTCAGCTGCGGCTCTCTCCAGGCCTGCGCAAGGTGCTGTTTGCCACAGCTCTGGGGACGGTTGCCTTGGCTCTTGCAGCTCATCAGCTGAAGCGGCGGCGGCGCCGAAAGAAGCAAATTGCTCCAGACAAGTACGGCTTTAAGCCGGGAGGGATCACAGTGCCCATCCTGCCAACCAGGAGGGTCTCCTCCGTGAAGAAAGGTTGGCCTGGCAAAAAGGGAAAAAATCCCCAACGAGGTTGTACAGGGAGCGATGGGAAGGTGTGGGGAGAGGAAAGCAAAGCCCTTCGTGCAGTGCCTCGATGCGGAATGAAGTGGGAATTCTGAAGCGCGGTGCCACGAGCACGGGGCTTGGGGAGCAAAGGGGGAGACTCTGAGCTCACAGTCCTCGGGAAGAAAAGGCGTCCTGAGGTTTTGCCTGAGGTTTGCAGTTCCCCTCCCCTTTCCTGCAGGCAGCCTATGGACCATTACCAGGCTGCCCCAATAATAACGACCCGGGCACGCAGTGACCTCATTCTGCATTGATCTCGTGATGTCAGTGCTCATCTCGGGAGGGGAGGGTGGCCTGGGTCAGGCTGGAGGGTTGGGAGTGTCCATCCAGCTCCGTGGTGACTCCCAGACCTTGGGCAGCTTCCTCACCTGCTTGTACTGATTTTAGGAGTAAGACGGACCCAGACCCTCGGCAAAGCACTTGAGGGATTAAGCATTTGTTTGGTGAAACACGAAAATCAAGGGAGCAGTGCCCATGTTCTGCCTGTCCTGAGGGAAGGTGGAGGAGTTTTTGCTTGATTGTTTCCACTTGCCCTTGCTGTCCATAAGCAGGGGATACATTCCTCAGCCTCAGATCCCCACTGACACCAGCTTTCTAAGTCTCAGAGCAAAGCAGAGCAGACAGGAGATCTGTGGCTTATTTCTAGGTATTGGATATTGCTTTGCCCATTCATAATCACACTGGACAGGGTGATGTTCCCCTCCCTATTCCCTGCTGAAGTCACCTGGGCCTAAAATCCTGGTTTTGTGTGGCCTTCCCAACTGCAGGATACTCCAGCAGGAGAGTCCAGAGCCCTGGCAGCAAGAGCAATGACACGCTGAGCGGGATTTCCTCCATTGAGCCCAGCAAACATTCCAGTTCCTCCCACAGCCTCGCCTCGGTAAGGACCTTGTTGGCAGGGCTGGGAGATGTGAGTGCATGTACCTGTCACGAGATCACCCACACTTGGGCTTGTGCTGGCCCATGGAGAATGCCAGAGCCTCTGGAGCAGAACAGGTTGCAGTATAATTGTAGGGTGGGTTCTGATATTAACCTTGCACTGAGCATCTGGAGTTCCCTGTGAGCAGCAATTTTTTTGTGGCCAGGAGCTCCAGGGTTCCTTGGCCAGTTCTTTGGCCAAGGAGGAGTCGCAGGAGAGATTTCCCTGTGAGACATGGCCATGATTCCTTGGAGCTCTCTGTGACCCTCTCAAGGAGTTAGGCTGGGTTGTTTCTGAGTTTCACAGCAGTGGGGAGCTTGTTTGCTTCCCTCCATGGTGGGGGTGTGGGTGGCCCAGCAGCCCCTCCCTTGTGTGCTGGGGCTGCTCACAGCTTGCGTTGTTCTTAAAACCAAATTAACTACCAAAATCTGATAGCTCTGTTCAGGAAACAGCACAGGTCGAGAACACAGCCTAGTCATTCTGCCTCCTCCAAAGCCAAAAAGCAGCCTATGAGTACAGGTAATTCAGGTTTAACAGGGCAGGAGAAGCCATCAGTGCTTATATCCACCTTTTGTGAGACCAAAAGTGGAAGCATTTGTGTCTTCAAGACCTGTTTCACATCCCCATTGCTCAGAGCCTCACGTTCTGTTGGAGCAGGGGGGACACAGATGAACCTCTGCGAGTTGCTGCAGAGCCCTCCCTCGTCATTGCCTGGGCTCAGAGGCTGCTTGGCAATGCTGGGGCAAGGAGAGGGAAAAATCACCCCTTGGAAAGGAGCTGTCGGGTGCCAGCACCCCACAGCACACGCTGGCGTTGCTGTTTTTAGTACGGCTGAAGCACCAGGAGTTGCCAAAATCTGCTGGCCGAAGCGTGTCTCCAGCAGGCGGCAGCGCCGGCACGGCGCTGGGCACGGCACAGCGTTCCCTGGGGAGCGGGGCTGTGATGGATGTGTCCCGGAGCACCAAGCTGGGTCCAGCTCTGGCCTCTTTCCCCCCCGCAGGGACTCACATCCGTGTAATTCCCCCATGGCTTCTCAGTTCACACGGATGCTGTCCAGGTTTTGTATCGCTGAAGTTCTGTTTTCCACTGCTGGTGCCTGGGTGGGGATATCCCCACGGAGAGGCATCTGTTTCTGTACACATGAGCTGACCCTGTACTTACAGTTTTCATATTACTTGGTGGAGAAATAGCTCGTCCTTTGCACAGCTGCAGGTTTGGCCTGTGCTCTCATTTGCTTCCTGGGCTCCTCTTTGCCATCCAGTAAGTAAATTGGCAGCAGTGAACTGATGATTTGCAGTTCTGGATCTCAAGGTGATTTATTAACACTCCACAGGGACTGATCAATGGAGGCAGGGCAGGAATTCGTCTGTCAGCTGATTATTGTAGGTTTTTTTTAGTACCAGGCTGATGTTTGGACATCCTTCTGTAAGCCACAAGAAAACACTGGTCACTGATAGTGTTGAATCCAGCACTTTATTGAGTCAGACTTTAGAAGACATTGATGCCCTGGTGTGAAATTGGACAAAACTGAACTGACACTGCTGTGTGGATTGTCAAGCTCAGCCCTCCCAGGAGAGGGTTTGGTTACAAAGAGAAGAGTGAGGATTCCCTTTGCCCTCTGGGGAATCCTCAGCTGTATTTTTTCTGGGAAACTGTTTCTTTTGTTTGGACTGTGCTTGCTTCCTTGCCACTTCCAGTGTTTTTTGTATAGGCAGCTGGGGCTGACATGAGCTTTCCATTGAAATCCTGGTGCCTTTATAGCGATTGCTTTAGAGCTTTCCTGGGCTGTTTCCTCCATCAGTGCTTTCCTTTTAGTGCTCATCAATCCAGAGGAGCACAAGGGCCAAACATGACGAAGGAAAATGCCTTTTTGCTGAAGTTTAACTGCTGGTGGTTGTTTGATCTTACCACCTCTAACCGTAAGAGAATTCAAAAGGCATTTTTGGTGTCCTCTGCTCCCTTCCTGCAGATGGTAGCAGTCAACTCCTCAAGTCCAATACCCCCAGGGATGTGGGAGGCCCAGGCAATGGGAGATGCTGGAGCCATTGGTGATTCCAGTGCAGAAAGCCTCTATGTTCAAGGTAAGCAGGTCCAAGGGTAGCATTGCCCTGGCAGGGTTGTTTATCACTGTGAGAGCAAGAAGTGGGTGAGAATTGACACAGAGCATCAGCAGCTCAATGTAGAGCTCTAACAGAAAGTTCCCTTCCATTCTCAGCTTAAACTCAAATAAAAATCCCATCTTCTCTTAAAAAAAATTATCTTTTTTTGTCAGTGAATGATTCACTTCCAAAATACTGTTCTTGAGCAACAGGCTCCTCTTGTGCAGAGAACAGTATTTTGGAAGTAACATGGATAATGTTTTAACCAGTTTGAGAATGTTCTCCTTCTAATCCAAAATAAACCAAATTTAAACAGGAAAGAAATAGACTATGTTTATTCTTTCCAGTTTGAGAATGTTCTCCTTCTAATCCAAAATAAACCAAATTTAAACAGGAAAGAAATAGACTATGTTTATTCTTTCAGCTGGGGAGGGATTTCCCTCTTTGCTGGGTTGTCTGAGTGAGCAAAGACTCATCCTGTATCTCTTTGTTCCTGAATGCCCCGGGGTGCTCACAGCTGGTATTTGGTTGTGTTTCCAGGCATGGAGCTGTTTGAGGAGGCCCTGCAGAAATGGGAACAGGCACTGAGCATCAGGCAGAGGGACAGTGCTTGTACCAGCACCCCTGTGCCCTGGGACAGCAGGAAACAGCAAGAGAGCATGTCTGAGAACATTTCGGAGGTAGGTCTCCACATGCTGAAAGGCCAGCCTGGGTGCTGGAAGCAGTAAACAGTGGGAGGTTAAAAGGAGAGCAAATTAAAGGCAGAGTCAGGCCAGACTCTGTTTAAGAGCTGTCTGTATCTGCAGCTTCCTTATGCAATGGGAGTGGGTGTTTTTAATTTCTTTCTCTTTTTAATACGTCTCGCCCCCTCATTCCCCAGCTTTTCTACCCACCTTCCAGCCTTGTGTCACTCACTGTCACACGTGTCCTCCCGTGGCACAGCCTGTAGTGAGAAAAGGCTGTGATGAATGCAGCACTGCTTTGGCTGGCAGTGTTGTCTCTGTAAGTTTTTAATGCATTTGAAAATGGAGATCTTCATGGTCACTGTCACTTGAGCCCGGCTGTGTGTGTGTGGATGAGGAAAGCAGTGGTAATTCAGGAGGAGCTGGGTTTGGCCCTGGTCGCTGCAGGTAGATGTGTACCTCACTCAGCCTGCACCTACAGAAACCAGAATTTTAGGACAGCGCCTTGCTGCCTGGGACCTGAGGACTATGCAGGGAAGACCTGTGTTAAAGGAGATCTAAACTAGAATGGCTCAGTGACAGCCACAAAGCTAAAAAAACCTGCTGTAACTCAGGATGAAAGGACCTGAACTCCCAACTCTCCAGGAGTTCTCACTGGAAAAAAAAGTGTTCCCAGCCTTTTGTAAAGAGTCTGGTGTAGTAAGTGTGTGGGACAGTTGCCTTTTGTGCTGGATAATATTTATCCAAGTCAAGTCTGGATTCTGTTGTTGGCTCTCCTTGAAGGGCCTTGTAGTATTTCTAAAACTGCCTTAAAACTGGTCGATTCATTATGAAAATAGATTTTGTGCTTCTTGTTAATGCTTCTGTCTTCTGGGTGAGATAGTCATGCAAACATAGGGGCATGAAGGCAAGATGCTGTTTACATCTTATTTTCCCCACACCTTTTTTTTTTTCTCATCCTCATGTGTTGCTTACAGCAAACTTTGCTTATGCCCAGCACCTTAATCTAAATACTCTGTTATCCAGTTCTGGATATCCTGTTATATTCAACACAGGTTTCCTGATGTGATTTCTCCTGGAAGTTAGGCTAAAGTCAAAAGGCAGGAGAATTAAGTGGTGTATAACTCATTAAAAATACCTGTTTTTCTGGGTGGCAGGTTAAAGTTCTTTAGTTCTTTCTTCCTTTTTAAACAGGAAAACAAAATTGTGAAGCTCAAAAGCCAGAGGGTTTGAGTAGGCTGTGTAGAAGCTTCCCTCCGCGTGCGTTATTAGCTGTATTGTAGGATTAATGACTCCTCTCTCTTTTTATTTTTAATCATTTAATCTGCAAACTGCAAATCCCATTTTTGCTGAAAATTTCCTCCCATATTTGTGCTGTCCAATCTGTCTGTGCCCAGCTGGCTAACTAAGGGTGACATTTATGTGTGTTCCAGGAGGAGTCCCAGAAAAGGGAGTTTGCTGAGAAGCTGGAGTCCCTCTTGCACCGAGCCTACCACCTCCAGGAAGAGTTTGGCTCCTCGCTCCCGTCGGACAGCGTGCTGCTGGATCTGGGTAGGGCACCTGGCTGCACTAAAATGCCAATTTCCTGCCTGGTTTTATGTCTTTTCTGTAAGCCAGGTAAAGGAGGAGTGATAAAGTGGGAGTGGAAGAGAGCACAGGAGCAAAGAGGAATGTTGGTCCATGAACTCCAACAGATGTGGCTTCTTTCTCTCCTCCAGAGAAGACTTTGATGCTCCCACTGGCGGATGGATCGCTGCGGCTGCGGACGGATGATGAAGACAGCTCAGCTTCGGAGGATTCCTTCTTCTCTGCAGCAGAGGTGACCCAAGAGTCAGCTGTGTGTCACAGCCCAGTGGCTTGGAGGGAAGGCACAAAGGCAGCAGAGCCAACCACATCTTGGGAGAGGAAGATGATCAGACACAGAGCAACAGCCCCAGGCTGGGAGGTTCCTGATGGATGTTAGGAAATGCTTTTTAATGAGGAGGATGGTGCAGGCTTTTCCAACCAGCACTTCCATGTCATCTTCTTACCTACTGTAGAAAACATGCCATAACAGCTAGGAAAGTGCTGTTATCTAATGTAAGATGGCCTGGTGGTGTAAATTTTATGGAATATTGAGCTGAGACAGCTTTTGGTGAAAAAATAAATATCTTTGCATGAAATAATTGTCCCTGACAAACTTTGCTAGCTGAAGATTCTCTGAAGAAGGCCCACCTGGCTTGTATGCAGTCTCTTGTGTATTTGCAGATAATTAATGAGCTCATTTTGTTCTTCCCACGTCTGTTGTTACCTCTACAGCTCTTTGACTCTCTCCCCTTTGAGGAAATGCCATTCCACCTCTCCAAGCCAGTGGCAGCATATGAAGAAGCTCTGCAGTTGGTGAAAGAAGGGAAGGTCGCGTGCCGGACGCTGAGGTGAAGAGCCAGCTGGAGCTGTGAGACCTTGTGTCCCCTGGGGGGCTGTGAACACATCATTTGCCTTTGAGCAGCCCCATAACCAGAATAACCCTTTGGGGTCGTAAAATCACAGCATCCTTCCTGCTGGTTTGACCTTCCCAGGGAATTAGCCCCAGATTTTAGGGACTCGCATGATAAGAAAGAATAATTGTCCCAAGAAATTAGTGATAGGAAGTGTGACTGTTCTGGGAGGCTGGCATAGTCCTGTACCAGCCTGGCAGAGGTGCTCTGTTCCCCCAGGGAGCTGGATAAAGGGAATGCGACTGTTCCTTTCTCCTGTGCACAGACCGGGAATTTAGTTTTTTGTTTTTAGGTGACCATAGTTGGTAGAAACACCAGCATCAGGAGAACTGGAATTTATGCAATTCTTCCCCTTTCCCTTTAGGACAGAGCTCCTTGGCTGCTACAGTGACCAGGATTTCCTGGCGAAGCTGCATTGTGTCAGGCAGGCATTCCAGGTGAGAATGGCTCCAGGTGAGAATGGCTCCAGGCTCCTGGGTTTCCATGGCACATGGCTGCCAGCAGCATGTTCCTGGAGAGCGCAGTTTTGTTTCCTAGATTCCAGCTTATTAAAGGTTAACGACACTGGTGTGTGCAGCATTGCACTGCTTCGTGCCCTGCCCTTTTTATTTTTTTTTCTCCCATCTCAGAATTTGAGGGTGTGTAGGTGCTCACAGGAGACATCTCTGTTCCCTTTGCAGGAGCTGCTGGAGGATGAAAGCAATCAGCTGTTTTTTGGGGAGGTTGGGAAGCAGATGGTGATAGGACTGATGACAAAAGCTGAAAAGGTAGGAAGTTTGTGTAACAACTAAACTGTGTCTTGAGCACAGGGACACTTGTTCCCCCATCCCAACTTAGAGTTTGTCCAGTGTGTTGGAAGAAGCAAACACCATCTGCATGCTGGTGACCACTGTGATGTTGATGTCAGCTCAAATCCGAGTAAACTTCTGTTTTGTTTCTCTGCTCTCCCAGAATCCCAAAGCTTTCCTGGAAAGCTATGAGGAGATGCTGCGTTATGCCCTGAAGCAAGAGACCTGGCCGACCACTCAGCAGGAGCTGGAGGGAAGAGGGGTTGGTAAAGACATTGTCTTTACAGAGTTGCAGAGGAGTTGGAAGATAATGCTTGCCCAGAGAGGTTGTAGAATTCCTGTCCCTGGAAGTACTCAAGGCCAGGCTGAACGGAGCAACCTGGTTTAATGGAAGGTGTCCCTGCCCATGACAGAGGGTGGCAGTGGATGGTTTTAAGGTCCCTTACAAGCCAAACCACTGTGACTGTATTGTAATGCACATGTAGGAATGGCCCAGGAGTGAAAGACCTGCTGTTGAAATATGATTACATTGACTTCAGCTTGTTAGATTTTGTCGCTTCAAACCAAAAGAGCCCATCTCTCTTTTTAAAACCTCTTCCCTTTACAGACTGTTCTGCTCCCTGACAGGTGGTGTGCATGAGCTTCTTTGATATTGTGCTGGACTTCATCCTCATGGATGCTTTTGAGGATCTGGAGAACCCTCCCTCCTCCGTGCTGGCTGTGCTGCGCAACCGCTGGCTGTCCGACAGCTTCAAGGAGACGGTGCGTGAGACGGGGAGTGCTGGTGTGAGTGTGAGATCAGTGCCAAGGCCAGAAAAGAGCATAACCTCATCTTTCCCAGCTGAGCTGAATCCTCTCTTTATAAAAGCCACGCTTTCCTGAAGCTCTAAACAACAGTCTTCTTGTGCATGGAAATTGTTTACAGGAAAGCTTTCCTTATTTTGAAAGCATCTGGTTGGCAACCAGACTTATGGCTCTAGGGGCCTTTCTCAGTGATGCCATGGAGATGTTAAAATATGACAGCACCTATTTTTATGAATGAGAATAAAAGGGCCAAAATGTAGGGAAAAATATGTGGTTTTTAGCACGTGGCCATTCATTTTGGCAGTACCTCAGCAGACACTGAAGCTCAAATTGCAAAGCTTTCCTTTAGTCCTGCCCCCCGGCTGTGTTTTTAAGACTGATTAGTTTGATAGACTGAGAATAAAATGGCACTTTGTAACAGCTGTCTGCTTACAGGGGATCGTGGGCTGTTGGGCAACTATGTCAGATCATATTAGCAATCTTCAAAAACCCTTCAGCTTCTCTGGAATGGATCTGAAGTGGCTAAATCTGCTTCCAGTTCGCTTCAATTTTGTCATTTTAGAGTTGTTGGCACAAAAGGGTGACTGCTTTGATGTTCTGATGACAATGTGTTGGTAAACCTTGGGTTTTTTAAAGTAACCCCAGTAACTAATGGGCTCTCTCTGTTAATTGTAGGCTCTAGCAACTGCTTGCTGGTCAGTTCTGAAAGCGAAAAGGAGGCTTCTGATGGTAAGCAAAATTAATCAAAAGGAAAAGAATCTAATGTATTTGAGGCTGAAAAGAGAACACATAGATCTTGACAAAGTTTAAAATCTTAAGTGGCAGAAGACTGAACAGCGTCACGTTCTTTGCGATGCTTTAGAGCCCTGGGGTCCTGTGGTCACTGCTCCAGTGCTATGCCAGAATTTTACTGAATCAGTCTGAGTTTATTCTCCCTTTTTCTTAATGTAAGGACTCAAACTACAGTGTTGCCTGTCTGGTATTCTCTCCCTGCTCACAATACTGTAGGAGTGGCCACAGACCCCAGGCAACAAGGGACTGCTCCTGAATTGTGTTTTCCTTGCTGGCAGCAAAATGAATGGTTCAGGCACTGCTCCGCTCCCTGATGCAGATGCTAATTAGCCATTACTTGATGAGTTTCACTTAAATCTGTGACTTCCTAAAGTGTCACAGCAGATGAGTTTATGGAGCAGGGGAACAGAAAGCCACAGCTTCACAAGCCCAGTTCTGCCACAGGGTCTGTGGCTTCTGGCAAGTTTTCAGCTTGATCCCACAACCAGTTGGTACGACAGGGTTTGGCTCCTGAGGTGGCACAGAGAGAAACGAGAGTGCTGGAAGCTCTCCTGGTGCTGACATGCAGTAGCTCTGCCTTGGATATTTGCATGTCCTTTCCTGGCTTGGTCAGCAAATTATAAATAGAGGCTATAAAGGCTGGCTGGTGATTGCTTTTCATTTTCTTCTGTTCATTTTCCTCTTGAAATAGCAGTTTGGAAACATGAAGATAGAAAGCTCTAGTCATCTGTCAAGGGATCTGAAAGATAAATGTAGTTTTGCTGGAAGAGATGTTCCAAATAGCTCTTAACTTCAGTTACTGAAGCTTTCTGGCAGGGAAGTTTGTGGCTGATATGGAATAAGCTGCTAATTCTGTCTGAGAATGAAGACCAACTAATTCTGTCCTTCCCTGTGGCAGGTACCAGATGGCTTTATCTCTCATTTCTACTCCGTATCGGAGCATGTCAGTCCTGTTCTAGCCTTTGGTTTCCTGGGGCCCAAGCAGCAGCTATCTGAAGTCTGCAGTTTCTTCAAGGTAAGGTGGCTTTTCTGTACCTCATCTGTGTGGGACTCCTGTCTGCTGGCTTAAAGCTGCTGCTGTGCGCCCTTGGTGGCTGGTACCAGCAGGTGAAGGAGGTCTGACTGTAAACCTTCCTCTCCTTGCAGCACCAGATCGTGCAGTATCTGAAGGACATGTTTGACTTCGACAACGTGAGGTACACGACAGTGCAGTTGCTGGCAGAGGACATTCTGCAGCTGTCGCGGCGGCGCAGCGAGATCCTCTTAGGATATCTGGGCACCGAGACTTCCCCGGAGATGAACGGCGTGCTGCCTGCGGAAACCGAGCCGCTGAAGGAGGAGCTCATCTGATGTCAGCGGGGGAAAACACTTTTGAACAAGGACCTTTTCCTCCCAGAGATGGATAAACCTACCTGCAAAGTGCAGTGATGGCAGCAAGACTATGTGAACACACAGCAATCTGGCGGGACCTTCTGCTTTTTGTAGCCAGTAGTGTTTGCTGGGATGGATCCAGGACCACTTGCCAACTTATGGTTTGAATTTCTTCTTTGTTTTACCTTCCTGTCATTATTATTACTTCCAATGTTTCATTGTGTCCTGAACTGCCCGGGCCCAGATTTTTGCCCAATTCTCTTGAATAGGGCAATGTATGTACCTGTTTTGCCTTTGTGTTTTCTGGGAGGTGAATCCCTGACGTTTACGATTGTGTGTGGGAACAGGAATATCACTGGTAAATTCTCCACTTGACCATTAGCTTCTCAAGGAAGTTTTGCTTGCTTTGGGATTTTTATTACTGTTCTTCTCTGCTGTGTTCCTACAGACATTAATTACTGCTGATTTTTACCTTAAATGTGTTAACATATGCAATGTGATTAGCAAAGATTTCTTTCCTGGGGAAGAAGAAACAGTTCTGTGAAGCACTGAAGTAAAATTCAGACTTTTGTAAACAGTCTGAAGCTCTAGGGAAAATGGTCTGTTCCCTTGGTGTTGCTGCTCTTTGCAGACCAGATGACAAGCTCTGTGTCCTGGTCATCCTTGCTTAGGAGGTTGCTGAGGTCTGTGTTTGCCCCTGAGGCAGGTTAGTGTGAGGAGGAGGGGGATTTGCATCCTGCCTGTGCTTGCACAAAGTCTCTGACGTCCATCAAAGTGCCTTGCTGGATTTCAGAATGAGCCAGCAGCAGCTTTTGCTGGGTAGGAGGTGTGAGGTGTGTACAAGCAGAGGGAAAGAGTAATAATGTGGTGCCTATTGCTGTTGTGCACAGGGTAGTGAGAGGTGTGGATATTGGATGTCAGGTTATGAGTGTGGATAGTTGGAGAGCTGGGATCAAGCTTCTAGAGAGGAAACGACTCTTTGCAGCCTGTCAGTCCTAAGAAATACAGCATAATTTTGGGTAATGATCAAATGTGTGTGTGTGTATGGTAGTGCTTCTCAAATGCTGTGGTCCTGACTGCCCAGCCAGCACCTGGAATCTGGCTGCTTTGGGATGTGAGCTGAGTTGGATGCTTGTGTAGGACAGCAGCAGTGGAGTGTGCTGGACTTAGAGAATCATAAAAATCACAGAATAATAGAATATGCTGAGTTGGAAGGGACCCATCAAGATTGAGTCCAACTTCTGGCTCTGCACAGGACACCCCAACATTCCCACCATGTGCTGAGGGAGTTGTCCAAACTTTTTAAACTCTGTCAGGCTTCGTGCTATGAGCATTTCCCTGGTGAGCCTGTTCAGTGCCCAATCAGCCTCTCCCAGAAAACCTTTTCCTGATATCCAACCTAAACCTCTCCTGACTCAGCTTCATGCCATTGACTTGAGGCAGTCCTGGCTTTTGTGTGAGGTTTGCAGTGATTTGCTGAGTCCTCTGTGAGTGCAGCACCACAGACGAAGGTTGAGATCCAGCCTGTGCCTTCTCCAGTCCACATACAAGTTCAAGTCCAACCCTCAGAATGAGGAGGTCTTCAGGACTTCCACAAAAACATGAGCCTCACTGTCTTTGTTCCAGACTGATTAGTTACCACTCCTGTCTGTTCTGGGTGAAAGACACAAGGCTTATCCAAGGCTTATCGTATTTTTGCAAGTGGAAAAAAATATGTAAGAATCTGGAATTTCCATATGAGTGGAAAGTCAGTGCGTGGGCTTGGAGAATACAAATGCTTTCTTCCTCTTCAGATATCTAATGTGGATTCTGCTGGTAAAAGCAGGAAGGAAGTAAACAGAGAAAAAAAGTAAACAGGAGGATGCAAAAGGAGCAGATAAATGTGCTGTGTCATGTGTTTTAGGGACACCCTCCCTGAGCAGGGAGGTGGGACCAGATGACCCACTGTGCTCCCTTCCAACCTGACCCATTCTGTGGTTCTGTGATTCCTTGAAATGCTCCTGAGGTGTTTGCAGGGGGGTGCATGTGGAGCACAGCAACATCTGGTGCTCTGTAAGCACATCAGACTGATGTGGCTTATCCTGGAAACCAGATTAATGCAATAAACAGGACAATGCTAAGGCAGAAATTAGGAGCAGCTGCCCCAAGTGAGGCTGCGTGGAATAAACTGTAACGAGAAGGATTTAAGAGACAGCAGTTGAAACTAGGAAAGGTCTCTGAGGTGTCTTGCTCCTGGCAGTGTGCAGGAAGAGAAGAAATGGAGGATGTTGTATTAGCATGACACACCTGCTACATGTAAACTGTGATTTGAAAGTATGGAATATTCTGAAAGCAAGTTACTTTGCCAAAAAAGTAATGTTGATAGTGCTTTGTGCTCTCGTATGGGTGGTTTAGAAGAAAGTCACTTCAGCAGCTTTTGTATAGTGGTTAAAAAGATGCTAAAATGTGAAGATTAATGTAATGAGATGGACTGTAATTCTAAACAATCAGTGCTGTCAAATTCTCATTTTTAGTGTTGTTTTATGTGTATTTATTTACTATTTTGAGCGTCTTTGGCCTCAGTGCTTGGGCAGCCTGCCTGTTTTGTCTAAGGACAAGAACACTGGCCACTGACTTTGGGCTTTTGCGTCCTTTCGAGAGAGGATACTGAAACAGGGTCCCCCTGAAGCAAACACTAACTTGCACTGCGGCTTTTTAAGCTGAGAAATTGTAAATTCCTAATCAATCGAATGAAGAAAGACTTTTATTACAGCTCGATGCTTTTCCTTAGCCCTTATTGCAAGTAGGTTACGCAGCCCTCCCGGTGAAGGTAAAGAGGAATCTGCCTCGGGAACATCCGCAGCTTCTTGAAGGTCGAGTTCTCCGCCTTTGCCCGCACTTGGTCCTGCACCAGCCAAGGATGTTTGCCGAGACAAACTGGTTTTATCTTTACCGGGATGGATGTTAAACTTCTCTACGCCTCCCCCTCATTTCATTGCTGCTCTTTGTCCCTCCCCAATCCCAGTGTAGCTCAAGAGGAAAGGCAGAAAGGTGTCTGCAGCCTGTGAAGGGAACTTCAAGGATCAGCAGGTTCACGGGAGCTGCTCCTGTGGAAGAAGCTTTCCCTGGCCTCAGCAGTGGTGTCAGGGACCTGCTGTGTTCAACTCCTTTGGATCTGATCCCACCGAGAGCCGGGCCCAGCCCAAAAGGTGACTCTCGTACTCACCTGTATTGCAGGGTAGAGTTAAAAGGTAGGATGGAGCACCTGCCTGCCCTCTGGCTTCCTGAGATCCCTGGAAAATCCCTTCCCCAGCATATTGTGTTTAGCAGAGGAAATTCAGTATTAGTAGCAACTGAGATGTGTATTCGGGTAGAACACCTTGAGATAAGACATTCGCCTTTTTTATGATGAATCCTTATTCTCGAGGGGTTAAATCATCCTGGGCTGACACTTGCAAGATTTTAACACTGATGGGGATTTAAAGTGGCTTAGCAGCTATGAAATAAAATCCCTCAATAGTGTCTGATGCTTAAACAGAATTTAAAATATGCATGACTTTCATTTTTTATGTGGAGGTTGTAACAAGCGTCACCAGAGGTTAACGTGCATCCTCGGTACTTCGGTATGTGTGTAGAGACTATGCCAAATGTCTCTGGGAGGGTCTTTATGATCTTTAAAGCACATTAATAAAAAAATTATGAGGAAAAATCTGCCTTGTATCTACAAGATCAGTGTGGCTTTGAAGAGCATGATTTGTGTTGTCTCATACAGGGAGGTGAAAAAGCAGGATTTTATTTATCCCTTCTCAGTAGAACATTCCTCTGCCATATCTGAAACTAATGAATGTAAACTTGTGCCTATTTTTTTTTGATTTCCTAAAGGTGTAAAAATCTGTTCTTGTTTTGCTTCTATCTTTTTCTTTGCAGCTAATTTTTTAAAAATATCTTTAATCTTAGGATGTGGGCATTACAAGTAAAATAAAACTTTCCTTCACGATTGTGGTTTTTGTTCCTAAATTTCCTGGCAAAATGTGCTGGAAACTCAGTCTTTGGTTTCTGATTTAGGTGACGGTTGTGGTGGCACCTCTGCTGCTAGTGATGGTATCAAATAAGGCTTGCTGTTCCTAGGGCTAAAATGATGAACTCGAAAGTTTAAATGTAAAGTTAAAGGGTTTGATTGCATGAGGAGTCTTCCTGGGTCTACTGACAAGCCCACAGATGAAGTGGGCTGTAAAGTAAACAAAACAACTCCTTGCACTTTGAGCCATGGTTGGAAACTGTGGGGTTTCATTTTTCAGATTTTTCTGTGGTGGTTTGGCGGTGTTGGGGTGTGGTGTGAGTAGGCTGTGATGAAGTGATAACAGAAATCCCAGTGAAGAGCAGAACCTGTTAAACATTGTCCAAGTTCCTGTAGCACTTACCAGCTACCCAGACTCTGTGAAACCCAGACTAAAGCCTGCGGGTTGGTATCAGAGCTGCCCATCTGCTGAGCAAGGCAAGAAAATCATCTTCTTGCTCTTCTGAAACATCTACAGTGGATTTAAATACTTTCATTTTCAAACGGTAGAGAAACCAGACTGAATCAGATCGGCTGTTTCTTCCGCAGTGATTAAAATTTCATCCCTACGCTTAAAAATAAAAAAAAAAGTAAAAACGAGTCTCCGATAGCATTAATGCAAGCCTGTCATGAACTCGGATATATGCAAATAAAATGTTCACGGATAGGAAAATTTTTGTCTCACGCCACACCCTGATGATTAGTTGAGAGAGTTAAAAGGAGTTTATCTCAGTTTCCATGGAGTCAGACTCCACACTCATTACAGCTCCAGAGCAGCTTTGTGCTTTCTTGTGCTGAGGCACAGAGCAAAGGCTGCTCCGTGTATTGACACTTTTTCCTCCCGTTCAGGAAGGAGTGGGTGAATACAGCAATGAAGCCCACAATTTTCAGTACTTGTCATGGTACATAGATCAAATGTAATCCACTCCGCCAGCATAGCTCTACATTCAATAGCTTGGAAAGGAGGAGATTTATTTAACTTGAATAATGAAAGCAGTAAATCACTCATGCTCCCTCATAGCAGTCTTCTGCGATGAACTGAGCTCCTGCGGTAAATATTTTCTCTTTCTTTCCAAATAATAAGACTTTAATGCTATTTTACTTCTTAAAATGCCAGGGAGAATGTCAGCTATGACGAGCTTGTTGAAATTAATGGGACATGATCATAATTGAAGCAGGTATA
Source organism: Callaeas wilsoni (assembly GCA_013398955.1). Lineage (NCBI taxonomy): Eukaryota > Metazoa > Chordata > Aves > Passeriformes > Callaeidae > Callaeas > Callaeas wilsoni. The sequence continues at coordinate 1,901 of VWPU01008102.1, read as the reverse complement.
TTACAAATGCAGGAAAAGGAGTTTTCTACCCTTTTTGAAATGTTAATTTACAGGATAGAAATCCTGGTCCGTGTACTTCCCTAACACAAATTAAAGGCAACTCCGTGCTTGTGTTGATCACTTTTTGTGGGCTTCTTGCATATTTATTTTTATGTAAGTTTTATTCTTTTTATATTGAATTAACTTTGGTTGTTTGGTCTGAAGGTGGATTTGCCTTCTGAAAGCTTTTCTGTGCAATGCTTCTCCGTGTTCTGCTTTTCCTCAGGCTCTCCAGGTAAGTCTTATTTCTGGAGTCACACATGGGAACATTCCTTTGGCTTGGTCTTCAAAGTGAGTGATTTCAGTAGTTAAAGGTATTTGGGGGTGAAAAAAAAGTATCACCTGGACCAGGTGTTGCCTGGCCTTTGCAGAATCTTTAAAGGATTTTCTGCCAGGACTTAGGAAGAAATTGTTCCGTCTGAGGGTTGTGAGGCCCTGGTACAGGTTGCCCAGAGAAGCTGTGGCTGCCCCTGGATCCCTGGAAGTGTCCAGGATCAGGTTGGGCAGGGCTTGGAGCAGCCTGGGATAGTGGAAGGTGTCCCTGCCCGTGGTAGGAGGCGGAACGAGATGGGCTTTGAAGCGCCTTCTCCAACAAACCATTCTGAGATTCAATGACTTTATTCTAGGCTTTTGTTTTCATGTGTGCACGTCCACACGGGAGCTGCTCGTCCTTTACAGAGCTAGATGCGGTTCCTAAGTGTTATTTTAAAAAATCCAAATACGACTTTTCAACGAAGCTTGAACGTTATCAGTGAATCACTCCTGTGGGGGGCAAATAGAAATGTGCACGGGGTAGCGCAGTGATGCTGTGATGTAGAGCCAAATGTAGTAATACCCTTTTGAAATGAACGATTCTCATTTAAACGGAAGTATTTTTATGTATTTCGGTGTTTTTTTGTTTTTTGTTTTTTTTTTTTTTTTTTAACAGCTACTGGGGCGGCTGCAGCGAGGTGTGAGGGCAGACCAGGCGGCACGAGAGCGGGAACCCGCGGGCTGTCCCCAGCGGGGTGCGAGGGATGTGAGGGAAGCCCGGGCTGTCCTCGCCGAGGGATGAGGGAACCTGGAGCGGGTCGGGCCGGGGTGCAGGGATGTGAGGGCAGCTCGGGCCGTCCTCGCCGGGCTCTGAGGAGAGCCCAACCCAGCCATTTTCCCGCCGAGCCCCCGCCTCAGCGCCCCGCGCCCGCCGCGCCAGCGCCGCCGCTGATTGGCTGAGAATTGGCGGCAGGGCGAGCTGCTGATTGGCCCATCCGCACGGCAGCGCTGGCCAATGACGGAACGTTCTGCCGCCCGCCTTTCCTCCGACTGGCTGTGCTGCTCCCTGCGCCCGCCCACTGCCGGGCCGCGATGCCGGCAGCCGATTGGTTGAGGCGCACCCCGGGCTGGATGTTTAATTGGGCGGTGCCGGGCTGCCCGGCGCCTCACCTGCCGCGCGCCGCCATTGGCCCGCCGCTCCCCGCGCCCCCGCCCATTGGCCGCACCGCCCCTCAAGAGCGTCCCGATTGGCCGTAGCGGCCCGGCCCGGTATCCGGGTAAGATGGCCGCAGTCGGGGAGTGCTCGCTGCCCGCGCCGTGGCGGCCGGTCTCCCTCACTCACGTCGAGTATCCCGCAGGTAACGCTCCGTTTCGCCGCCGCCGGGCCTCCTCGCTGCGTCTGCGCGCTTGGCGGACCCCTTACGGCCGCCCCGCGGCGCCGCCGAGGGCCGCCCTGGTGGCTGCCAAATAGTGAGCCATTGAGCAGCAGCGCTGAGGCGGCAGGGCGCGCGTGCGCGTTGGGGGCGGCGAGGCGCTCTGCCAGATCGGGAGCCGCGGCGGGAGCGGCGGTGCGCATGCGCGGTGGGGGCTCCGGGCTGGGGGGCTCCGGG
>VWPU01008098.1:0-46067 GCA_013398955.1 Callaeas wilsoni | reverse complement strand
GCCATGCCAAACCAATACACCCCAGAAAGTGGTGGGGCATTGAACAGGCTCCCCAGGTAATGATCATAGCTCCAGGGCTGACAGGGTGGGATTGTTGGGGTGTCTTTGCAGGGCCAGGAGCTAGACTGTTTCTTGTGGATCTGTTCCAAGTTGGAGTATTCTATAAGAAGAAACAAGCCCTGCAGGGTAAGTGAAGGTGCTCTGGTGAAATCTGATGTCCATTTCCAACACTAGGCTTCATGGAAGATAGCACCGGAGACTGGCAAGTGTAAGGCAGTAAGAATGACTACTAGTGAAGATTTAATGAACTGCTGTTATTTCATCTAAAGAGGAAAGAAGACATAGGTGCTACAGGATAATTACCTTCAAACTGAGAAGAGACTGCTGCAAAGGTAGGGAACAATTTTTCTCAGTGTCCAAGTGAATGAGACATGGAGTAATAAGCTAAACCTGAAGCAACTGATTTAGATTAGACATTAGGAAAAAGTTTCCAACAGCACAGGTAGTTCAGGGTGAGAACAGAGTCTATGCTCTCCACAGAAAATTTCTGTAACAGGAAATTTTAAAACCAGTTAACCCAATGTCTGAGTGACCTCTGTACAGCTGGCTCAGTCCCAAAGCAGCCATACTATCTACAATCCTACTTCTCCTTGTTGAGGGCAGACCAGAAGGTAGAACAGCCACCTGGGATATGGCATTTTGGGCTTTCATTCCAGTAATTGTAACTTTTTTTTTTCTGTCTGGTACATGTTCTGCCTTCTGCTTCTCTTGCTCTCTCAGTGTAATTTATATACAGCTAGTCTATGATAGTTTCATTAGAAGGAGACTGTAAATAAAAGGGGTGAGAAAAATATATTAATGTTTGTAAAGCACCTTATGAGCCCAAGTGAAAGGCAGTATATAAGCACAAGCATTATTATGGAAAATCAATGAATAAAGTAATAAACCAAATTGAATAAAAAATGAAACAAACCCCAAAAAAGTGCTACACTCTGCACATAAACCCCATAAAATACATATTAATGTTAAATAATAACAGCTGATTTTCAAGAGTTGCTGGTGTGGTTTTTTTTTTTTTTGTTTTTGTTTTTCTTTTTTTTTTGGTTTGGTTTTTTTTTTTTTAAATTAATTGTTTTTAATTTACCAAAGTTCAAACAATTAATCACAGGCCTATGTAATCAAAAGTGGAGTTTATTTCTTATTACCTATTCACATTGCAATCCCAGCATTTGAGATGATTACATTCTATATATAAACACACATCTACTATGTAATCTTTTAAAGTGCTGTGAACAGTGTATAGGTAGTTCAAAACGAATACTGTGTGTGCAGCACAAAGCATTAATAGCATTCCAGAGTATGTCGCATCATGAGAAAGACTAATATGATCCTGAAATGAATTTGACTTATTCATTAGTGAGATGAAGAAAGCTGATTAGAGTGAACTATTTTCTTTTACATCAAATAAAGGATAATCTTACCCTAAAGATTTGGGTTTTTTCCCTTGAAGAAAAAGACATGTTTTAAAGAAGATTGTGTTTTTTAAGGCAGCTGCAATGGTCAATCATGGCAGTATTTTTGTTGAGTTTACTACATCAGATCATTTTAAAATGACCTATTCAACTTCATAGCAAATAAATAGGGATTTCTTATTTGTGCAAGTTTCTCTGGTACATGTCCAGCACTCTTTGGATACTTAAAGAAGCAATAAAGATGCATAAGAGTTTAACTAAAGAATTTTTTTAGTTGGAGTATTAATGAATAGTTCAGGCAGCAGGGTTTGAAGGGAAATGTAGAGGATCATAGCTTATTATGAGGAAATGCATTAATCAAAAAGAAGGCATCCCAACAGTCAACATTTACTTGTTCATCAATGTTTGCAGGATATGTAAAAATATGTAATATTGCAAATAAAAATGGTGCGAACAGCCTGTTCTTTTCCTTTCACAGCCAGGTTATTCAAATTTGCATTTTGTCTAATGCTAATCCCAACTCTAACTGGAAACAGCTCCAGATGCAGCAACAGCTTAAGAAGGACATTGAGGTAGTTTACAAAATGAATTAATGAGAGAGAATAGTGTATTCTACATTTGCAAGTCCTTTCATCCAAGGCTCTTGGAGCAATCAATAAATGTTGCTGCACTGCTGCAACAGAAGAAACAGTTGCTGCAAAAAATTCTCAGGAGTAAACCCTACTGACTTACACAGGGTGTAGCGACTGGGCATCTAGCGACCAAGTCACCTTAGAAAAGGAGAGTTCAACGCCTGAATTTTGACAAATTTGTAAGTATATAGATGCTTTCAATACCTCCCAATTTTCTTTATTGAGGAAGATACAAGCACAGAGAGCTCAGTTCTGTTCTCTCACCCAGCTGTTGGCACCAGCAAAGCTCAAATCCATGATGTGCTGAACATCTTCATAAAATACTCAGTAGGAAATGGAGAAAATGGAGATGCTGTGTACCTGCAGCATCTGACAGGATTTATAGGGCCAGAATAAGGCCCAGAAATAGAACATGAAGAAAGTAATGTAATTATGAGAGGGAATCAAGACTATACCATTCTTTTACCACAAAACTACCTTCCTGCAGTCACAGATTATTAAAATCCAGGGTAGGACTTGGAGGAAAACAACAAGCAAATTAGCTTTTAAGGATAAGAGAAGTAACCAAACATAATATTTGGGCTATCTTGACGTTTTCATGCAGAGAAGTAACATTCCTTGGATGCTTGTCCATGTGAAAAGCCAAAAAGATTAAAGCAAAAGTAATAGCTATTCGAAAGAAATAATGCTATTTGCAAAAGTGTTGTAAAAAGGAAGTGAAAAAAAGGAGAAAAAGCCAGAATTATATACTTTGGTTTCTAAACTTAATTCCAGAATAAATAAATTACAAAACATCAGAGAAATTGCACTATTTTAGTGCAGAGTTGGACCAACCATTTTACTTTCTTTTGTCTTCTTACTTCTCAGATAGTTCTGGAGGGCTTGAAGAATTGTTCGAACTGTCATAAGACTGCTTTTTCCCCTGTGGGGTAGAAAGAAATAGGTCAGTTTTATGTGTTTATATCAAAAGAAGTTTAAAGATTTTATTTTAAATGAAAATTCATCCATAAGCTCCAGTGGCAGTGCCCTCAGTGGATGCCAGGAAAGGGAGCCTGGAAAAGATGAGGGGACTGCTGATATTTGGTGAAGGGAAAAAGGAGTGAGGGAAAGGATTGATAGGCAAATGTGGAGCAAGGCTGTTGCATATCGGTGTGGGAGCACTGATCAAACACAAACTGGTTACAGAGCTATTAGGATGAGGTTCAAGAGCCACCAGCAATCTAGGAGGGGCTGATGGAGCAGAGCAGGCAAGGCAGAGGCAGCAGATGCTTCACAACACAAGCTCTGCAGCAGTTTAGATTATTTTACTAGCGAACTCTTCAAATTTAAGCCAGAGTCTTGCTGGCATTTGGATCTCAGCAGCTAGGACTGTATATCTTTTAGGACAATAACACAGAGATGTACTTGGCACATAACACAGAGAATGGGAAGTTTTATGATCTTAGATCTAAGTGGTCATTTCATCCCAAGTCATAAAGCAGCAACTGTTAAAACTCTCCCCTGAGGGTGGGTTTCTCCAAGAAACATATCACTTCAGGGAAGAAAAGGGGAATTGTGTCCTGAGTGAAGCAGAATGACAATTCAAGAAGCTATTTCTTGAGACTATACAGAACTTGGACTGTGTCACCACTTTTTGGGTAAAATTTCTACAAAGTATCAGAGTCTCTCAAGGAATGCAGTAAATTGTGGGAGCACAGTTGAGTTCTCAGCTGATTGAAAAAGGTAGAAGGGGTCTGCAGTCTGAGTAATCTTCCAAGTGCCTGGGTTACTTAAAGTGAAATGTAGTAAGACTTCTTGGCAGTATTTGGTGCTGGGCACTGATGCAGAGTACAGCTTATAAGAACAGACGGTTTCATAGTTTCAAATAGTTCACAGGGGTGCAATCTGGCTGGTCCAGCAGACCTTGGCTCAGGACTTCACTGTGTTACATCATGTTTGTACCAGTTCTTACTCCCTGGCATTCAGCTGTAGTTTGTGCCCTCTATCCGGTAAAGGATAGCAGGAGATTGTCAAGATTAAATGGTAAGGAATCACCATCACTGTCTGGAAGCTTGAAAGTTGCTGAACACTGCCTCAAAAGGGATAGTCTCTTCCACAGAGTAACTGGTTGTCAGATGTCTTCACATCTAGGCAGACAAGATTTGTGTGGGTTTCTAAGCAGGGGTTCAGAGATGCAGCGAGGCAGGAGTCCAGAGCAAGGAATGAATTACTTATTAAATTTACAATACCATTTATATATTCTAGTTCCATAAAGCAATTGAACAGTGTTCACACTTCTCCTAGGGTGATTGGTCAAAATCTCAGACACCCACTTAGAAATGTTTTTTCCTAATATAACGTACACAAGGTCAGAAGATACCAGATATGAATGCTATTTACAAAAACCCTCTCTATTGTTTACATAGCTTACACAGCAAAGGAAAAGTTCTCACAGAATGAATGCAAGAAGAGAAAATTTCCCTGCTAACAGCATTTCAGCATCCACAGATTTGGGCTGTCATTTGTCCTGTAGGTTAGAGTAGAGATGATCCATGCACTGCTCAGGAAGAAATGTGAGGCGAGGGTTTTGGGACTTCAGCATGTTCTGATTTGTCTGGTTATGAGTCTGAATATCTGATTCTGACAGGGGTGTTGGTGCATTTCTTTATGATTTCTTGTGATAGTCTATAAGTGAGCATAAAATCATCTCGATCTGGCTCTGTTTTTATTGTCAGGTAAAAGAATAAAAATTAAATGTCTTAGCTAAGACCTCTTCTGGACTTGATTTATGCAGAGAACACAACCAAAATTGATTGAATACAACTGGATTAATTTATTTGCCTCACATTAGACCCCAATCCAAAACCCTCAATTATCTTTCAATCAGTGTCAGTGAAAAATGGGGAAACACACTGTGATTTCTTAAACTAAGATGTTATTTGCCTGCATGTTCATTTAGACTCAAGTTTAAAAAAACCCAAGAATCTGTGCTTAGTATCTCTAAGTCAACTACACCATCATCTCTCTAAGGAAAGACAGTTTTACAGTTAAATCAGAAAAGTTGTTATGAAGTATCAACATTCCCCATCAGTAAATTTTGTCTAGTGCTTGCTTTAATTCCCACCTGTGTATAAGAAGGTGTTCTTATTTGATAATATTTGAATCAGATTCACAGTGAATCATTGTACTACAGCACAATCTTTTTTTTTACCCTTTTATAATTCTCAGTTACTTTGTAATGCTGACACAGCTCCATCTATCCTGAATTCTGCTCAGATATACAAATCTTGTGTCAGGACTCTGTGTTTCAAGCACTCAGATGTGATGCTTTCGCTGCTCTCCTGTGGCACCACATCCTAGTGATGTTTTCCCAGTAAAAGCAGTGCAGATTAGCCAGGCTTTCTCTTGCTGCAAGGCAGAACTTAGTAAAGTAACATCTATGGGCTGCAGGGAACAAATAGGCTTTACCTTGGAGCTCATTCTTGAGGCTCTTCCCTACCAGTGCAACTGGAGAGCTGTCACTAGTGCAGCACTGGCTGGTGACATATGAAAGGTGATCATACACTGTATTGTTGTTTTTTTCCCGCTGAGACCCACCTGAAGGCAATACCTGCCCTCTATTCTTTCCCTTCTTTGTGCTTGCCAGTAGATGGTGGCAGCAGTTGCTCTATTGATGGCAGTGCCATATGGTGCTGACGTTTGAAAAAAACAGTTTTATGACAGCAGCAAGAATGACTTCTTTTTGAGAAGCTATATTCTGTCGAAGAATGTACATTAGGCCCTGCTGAAGTGCTGCCATTTCCATTTAAGCTGAGGCCTCTGCAGCAGCCAGCTCCATGAAGGGGCTCACCTCGTCAGCAGCAATCGCACCCAAGTGTGAGATTAGCAGAGAAGCTGCTGAAACAAAAGATGCTTGTTAAATACAGTGAGGGTCAGCCACAGAAGGCTGACGTTAGATGTTGCCGTGGTCCAGCCCACCTTTGGGCTGAGAATTAACAAGGACATCCAGTGGGTGGATTTTCCCACCCAGGACAGTGGGTCGGAGGGCGGATCTGAGGATGGTGCAGTGGGTGGCACCGAAGTATAAGCTCCAGCCCCCTGGATGTCACTCCACCTAGTTGTTCCTCCTCCATTCCAGAAACATCTCTTTTCCTTGGTTACCCATTGGTTCTAACCTTCATGCTTATGTATATCCTTTTTGTATAGTCAATTAAGGTCTAGAAAGTTCTGTTGTTCTGTAATCCCCATTGGTCCATTTTAATCAAACCCTCCCTGTTGTCCCTTTTATGGTATACCTGTCACCTCTTGTCTTCTCCCTATTGGTTTACCCTTTTTGTACCTCCTTTCTCCTCCCCTACCATAAAAGACAGTGTAACTGTCATTCTCTGCTCTTTTGTTGCTCCTCATCCCTGGCCTCCTGACCTCCGGGTGTGGGAATAAAGACTTGGGTACTGCTAGAGAGTCTCTCTTTCCTCCTTCGCCTCTGCCTGTCGCTACAGTTACCATCGACTGCTGCCAGCTCCACTGTGAGCCCAGTGGCAGACACCTCCAGGCAGGAGCTTTCCGCCCGACTTAAAGCTTCTTACGGTCTCGCCGCTGTGACACTTGAAGCTAGTCGCCTGCTTGGCCACCGGGCGGTCAAGCGGTCAGCGACAGTTAGATGTTCCAAAAACTAGGCTTCAAGGTGCAGGGAAAAAGTGCAAACTCATATGAGGAATGACTGCTGCTCATGCAAAGCCATGGGCTCAGCAAAGCAGGAGTTGGTGCTGGGCAGCTGCCATGCTGTTCTTCGGCTGCGGCGAGGGAAATGTACTTAAATGAAGGTTACAGAGCAGGAGCCTGCTGATCATCAAGCTCTCTATTAATAGATGGTACATTTGGGAAGCCTAAAATCTCTTCCATAAATGAATAAGCTCAAAACTGGCTGAGACAGGGCCATTCTATGATGTGCTAGCAAGGTGCTCAGCCAAGTCGTAATGGTAAATTCTCCTCAGTTTTAAGGTTCAAAACCAAGCAAAGGATCCCAAGCCCACAGCCACCCTTTCACCAAAATCATGGAGCCACATTATTCCACTGGTGGTTATGTGGGTGGAAGAAAGCAGTAAAACATAGAGCCTGCCTGGGGCACCAACAGGCCTGGTTATGAGGGATGGGCACCCAACAAAGACATGCTGCAGAGATGAGGAGAGGGAGGATAAGGATGTGACCAACTAAAATGGACTTTTCTTCTAATAATACAGTCTTATTTTAAAGAAATAGGTATTTAGTCCTTATCTGTGTTCCCTAAACTGGTGTGATATTATTCTGGTGTACACCAAAGCAGTGTCTGGGCATATACATTCCAGAAACATAGTAAAGTCATTGGGCCCTTGGAGACCTTCAGAGCTTAGCAGAATTGGTAGGAAAATATGGCAACTTTACAGGTGAAGTTTCAAAACTTAGACTGAGAGTTTGGTAGGAACCAAGTTTTTCTAGACCTAATTTTCAGCATCTAAATCTAAATGATCCATTTTCTTTTTCCTCCTGTAAGATAACCACAGCTCTATTCTCCAACTAATCAGGGAATTTTCAACAGCAATATCTTCATGAAAACCTGCAAATGTAGTATCTGCAGTTTGCTGGCTTGATTTTTCAGCCTGCACAGCATTCAGCAGTTCTCTGGCATTCCTGGGATTACTGGCTGCTCAGCATTACATCAAGCTTCTTATTTAAGTTTCTGTAGTGTGAGTTTTAAGGATCTGAGTTTTAGACACAAATTTTTGCTTTGAAAATTGGGTTCAGCAACTGTATAGACTTTAAAAAAAAACCAAAAAAAACTGACAAGGGAGCTCTCCTCCTGAGACTTAACCCTGCCAAGTTTTTAATTTCCTTCCTCCCAGGGAAAAGATTCACCTGAGATGCAAAGCTTATAAAACTGTCAGATCAGATGCATGGTATGTATAATTAATGGTGTAGAACAAAGTGATAAACACTACCCTGAAAATACAAAATCTTTCCTTTTTAGAGTTGCCTCCTGCTTTCGCCCTTCCAATTCCTCTAGGATTGTGTAACATTTAGATAAAATTAGCTACTTTGAGGCAAGAAAACAGTGCTAGTGTTGCTATTTTCATCTGAACAGGAACATTCTGGAGCCTGCAAAAAATCTCTGCCAGTCCATGGCTCTTCTTTGGCCCTCATGTTTGCTTTCCTGTATTCAAAACCTGCCTCTTGGGGTATGCTGACTTGCTGGTTGCTCTGCCAAGTTGTACCAGAGAGGTGACATTGCTCTGCATCCCTGAAATACAACATGACGGGGGCAGCCAAAAGTGAGGGGCTCACATCTACGGCACATTGCAGGTGTCTCATCCCTGGGAGTGTTCAAGGCCAGGCTGGATGCAACTCTGAGCAACCTGGTCTAGTGAAAGGTGTCCCTGCCCAAGGCAGGGGAGTTGAAATGAAATGATCTCTAAGGTTTAAGCTGAAATCCTTGTTCACAGAGTTGTTTTGGTAGGCAAAAAGAAGATTTATTCTTCTGGAGAGCTAGAAAAAGATCCCATTTAGGAGTCAGATGGCACATAATCAGCTTGTCTGAATGTAGGCAAAGGTACCACTGGACCTTTACTCTTGTTTGGCTTCCTGCTGTTCTTAGCAACTTAAAATTAGCAAATAAAGGGGAAATCACTTGCACATAAAAAATTTCTTACAAAGAAACCTGAAGAATAATGGCCTTAAGAATAATGACTTGAAAACTATCACTCAGGGAGTCAAGGTACCTAGCTCCATATGGGGAATCTTAAACTTAAGATGGTCTCTATGTGCTTGATAGTTTCATTCATACGACCCAGATGGGGTTGCCCGGGTGCAATACTGAAGATTTGAATGGAGAAGGAAGACACAAGTTAAGGCCCTGATAAATGAAGAAACATAATCTACAGGTGGAAATCCAGTATAAAGTGCTTCATGTAACCTGTTAAAGCCTATTAAGTCTTTAATACTTATACTGTGAGACCTTACTGAATGGCAGAATGGTTGAGGCTGAAGGTACCTCTGGCGGCTGTCTCCTTCAACCATGTCCAGATGACTTTTTTGTATCTCCAAGGATGGAGAATTGACAGTTATGCTGGGGTGAAATGTTCAGAGCCAGGTATCAGTCATACACTGAAGAAATACTTGCTCTTTGGTGACACAGGAGCTGCCTGAAGAGTATAGTTGTGTGAGGGCATGGCCTGAGCAGAGCTCTCTGACACAGAAGTTCATCTGTGCCTTTGGGTATTCAGGTTTTGTTTGAAATGACTTTTAAGATGTGTCAGATAGGAATTGTTTAGAGGAATAAAACAAACAAATCACAGTAATGCTCTTGGTCTCCTTCAGGCAACAGAACATCTTGACTTGTCCCTCTGACGGAAAATTGGAAAGTTGAAGAACTTAATTTTCTATTGAATAGTTTGAATTTTTCTTTTGGCCTGCATATTAATATATGCACTATGTGTATGCCAAGTGCTCTGCATGTCAGAACATCATCACTAATCTTGGGAAAGAGGAATCCTTCAGAGGAGGACTCTAGAGAGTTGTAATTTGAAATGTCTCTGTATTTCAGCAGTGCTGGATATCATATGGCAGGCCAGCAATGACAGAGGCAATTCTACAATATGGGTATCTGACCACAGGGCTCAAACTCCTGGAAGAGCACCATTACCCCTTCTGTGAATTATGACTGACAAAATTCTTCACCTTGGGAAAGATCTGAAGTGAGTTACATAAAGGAGTTGCTGTTAGCATTGCTTCCATTCTTACACGACCTAATTGCATGGAAAAGGCTGACTTACGCTTAGGTAAAACTGGAAAACAGTTGCTGAACAGTGTTTGATGTTGTTTAGTATTTGTTGAACTTGTTGTTCAGTGTATCTGTTGGGTAGTAGATGTGCAAAGTGGGGTATGTGAGCCAAAGGGAACATTTGTGTTGTGCAGAGACAGTGGAGAAGTCAAGGAAAGTTCACTCTTAAAATCTTAGTTTGTGAGCTGTTCTTTTGAGATCCAGGCAGGCTTTGCTGACCTGCTGCATTTAACCTCAGTATCTATTTTGTCATTAAAGCACTGATTTGTTTTTTTTTCTGTGCTGAAAATGATACTGTTCCATGAAAACTGCCATCACTTCTGAAGAAGACTGTGTCTAGTCTTCTAAATCTTTGTAAGTGGGCATTAATGGCATTATATGACTTTAGTGTAAAATAAACAGGAATGCTTGAAACAAACACTTTTCACAGTCTGTTATTAGATTTGGGATGTTGAGTGCCTGGATTTATTTTTTAGGCTCAGATGATGTGTTTTACCTCTGTTTTCAGAGACAAGTGTGCAACATAATTCTATTTCTGCCAAAATGTGTGTTATTAATTCATGGAAACTAAAGGCAGAGTGAGAGCTGGAAAAAGAATTTTTTAAATGGCTATAATTCAGGCATCTAAAAATAATACTTCTGGGTTCCTTCCATAGCCTATTGCTTGTGTATTTTGTTTTTAGTTCTTTGTTGAATGAACTAATTTTTCCTGTGTTTGATACAGCTACTATTTCACTATAACTCTGTACATGAAAAAGTAGTTAGAAACACTTGCTGCAAGTTTATTTTTTATTTAACTAACAAATTCATTTGTTGTTCTTTTGCAGTGCACATAGCAACGAGTTGACCTCATTTATCCTATTCAAAAATATAAGTACTTTAATTACAACACTGCCTTCCTCCTCAAATCATTTTAGAATGGTGGAACTTCAGTTTGTGTACTCTCTCCTCATATTGTACATATTTTTAATCTGAAGCTCAGTTTATTACCATCTGTACCACTTCACAGGCCTACAGGATGCTATCAGGCTACCAGGTTACAAGGACAGAACTCAGCAGACAGATTTCAATTTCCTTACCCTTAGAAAAAGGGCTCCAGGTAACAGGGAGACCTATTCCTCCTCATTCTTTCAAGATTTTAAGGACTTTTATAATTAGCACTTCATCGTTATTCCAGACACCAGTATAGCAGACAAGCAAAGTAATCGTAAACTCTTTTCATGCAGGGCTTGTCTTCCCTCCATGATGTCTGTAATTTATACCATGCATCCATTTGTGTCTGTAACTGTACAATGTGCAAAACAACACTTTTTCCATTCAAATAAAATAAAATTCTTGGCTTTGTTCTTCAAATTTGCATTTTGTGTAACACTGAAATGATGTATTTTTTTTGGTTCAGTGTATGAACTAATCTTGTGGTATTGAGGACAAAATATTAAGCAGAGCAGTAAAGAAGGTTACTCTGAAGTATTCATGCCTGGTACATATGAATTGGCATCAAATCCTGATACAACAAATGAAAAGGTAGTGGCTGGGCACCTTTCTAGTGACTATCTGAGCCAATAATTCCATGTACTGTGGGCATGCATGGGTTTCCTAATGTGTGAGGATCTGGCTTGGTTCCTTGTCCTATATTTTTAGGTGCAAATGAAATTAGAGATCTAACGAAGGAGCAGGAGAATGTATTTTTGAATATCAGAAAATACAGTCTCTGTAGAAAGTCCTTATGGAACTATTTATTTATGTATAGTTAAGGTTTGCAGCCTCTATGTGTTATGTGGTGATTGCCTGTAGGGAAAAGAATGTATTTATACATAATGAAGTAGTGCACAGTTTGTACAAACAGATATGCTAGAAATTAAACCAGGAGAGAAGGTATTTCTTTACACTATTCTCAGCGGTGTGCTGGGAATATATAGGGTTTCCTAAATGATGCTTGGGCCTCTCCAATAGGTACATTATTAGATGTTTGATATAAAACTTCACTGGCTGTGCAAAAACCCAGGACGTATCATTACAAATGCATCTTCAGTGAACACTTTTTAAAAAAGCCACATAATTTTATGTTGCATTACTTTCAACTTATTTTCAGTATAAATATTAATATAGAAAGCATTGTTTTCTTTAATATCACTTTTGTTTTGTCAGCTTCCTCTCTCAAACAACTAAGCCAGCATCATGGGAACAGGAGTAAACAAATAAAATCAAAAAGTTCTCCTTTCTTGCGAGCACTAATCAATTATGTGCAATACCTTCAGCAGGTTTCGGTAGAAGGAAAGTAAATTATAATTTGCTTGCAAAATATTTATTTTTCAGACTGATATTTTTTTTTCATTTAAGACAAGTGAATTTCAAAAAGTGTTTTACTTCTATTCTTTTGCCCAGTATTGACTTAAGAAAAGAAAGCTTTGTTACAAAATAAATGCACATGGCTGGGGAAAAAAGGTATCCTAATATGATGTCAAATGATTAAAATGCATTATCAAGTGATAAATACAGAGGGTTTTTTATCTCACCCTCTCCCCATATCCCTCATCACAATTAAGTACATAGGAGGCATATCAGCTAGATAGCCCTGGAGACAAAAGGTAACACTGCATGGACCAGGGCAGTAGGAGGTACCTGCCTGTTAAGAGGCTTCAGCTGGAAACATGTGTGGTCCCTTTTGAAGTGTGTCACCTCAGGTCATTAGTCAGAGCCACTCAGTCCATGGCTTCCCTTCCCGGCTATCCAATAAAGACACCCTTCCATCAGTGACTACACCTGCTGCCAGCAAAGAAGGTTTTGTGGTGTCAATATATCTCTACTTAGAACTAAGTGGAGGTAAACTTTTCCTTCCCCCTAAACCTGATTTCTGTCCTGCTTTTATTTGTCCATGTCAACACAGAATTAGAAGGGAACAATCACAAATACACCCATGACTGCCTATAGCTCTCCAGCTCCATCTCAGAACACCACTACATGACATCAGAAGGAGAAAATGAAATATTTTTGATGTGATATTTCTGTATCCTACTAGAATATAATGAAAATATGATTTCTGATTGAGATTATTTATCCATATTTTATGTTTGAGTATGCCCCTATTCACATGATCTCTTTCCCCAATATGATGGAAAACACAGAACCATTAATTTTATAAACCTTTTCTTACATTAGAATCACAGAAGAATTTGGGTTGGAAGGAACATTAAAGATCATCTAGTTCCAAACCCCTGCCATGGGCAGGGAAATGTTCTTTACATTATTAGTGCCAGCCAAAAATTACACACAACTACAGATAGGATTAAGGTTTAATAATCAGCCAAAGAATTTATCACATATCTATAAGGAGCTACAAAAAGCAGACACTAGACCTAGAAGTTTGGGAAAATGTTTTCTCTTTCACTGTTGCTACATAGAAATAATCCTCACATTTTTCAACAGGCTATTCAGCTATATCCTTCATCAGTGCCACATTCTATATACGTTTAAAGTTTTCCAAAACACCCTGAAGTTTAACATTTATATCTAGAATAAGTTAAAGAGATTCCCCCCTCCTGCTTCCCAGCACAGGAAAAATAAAGTAGAAAATAGGAAGAAAAAAATCCAAATATTCAAACTGCACTAAGCTGTAAATTCAGCTTCCACAGGTGTATATTATCAGTTACCAGAAGCTATCAGAAGTCCTTACTTATGCATGTAAGTAAGATAAGGAATTGTTCTGTTTCTCCTGTAATGCTTTAAGTTTGCAAAACTCCGAAGAAGGGTTTTTAATCCTGTAACACAAGATTTGTATCAACAGCTCTGGGTAACTATTTCCTTTTGGATTCTGACTGCATGAAGCTCTTGCTTTTACAAGCATACAGGAAAAACTGCAGGTAGGATAATCCAGATTTAGTTAACCTTCTGTAAAACTGATAACAGTATTAATTCCATTCTTTCTCTGGAGTGCACCGTTGTGCTTTCAGTTATTCCTGATTAGGTCATTTGTTAGTACACAGAAGCTCTTAAAAATATCTCCTCTTTGCTGGTAGAGCTGAGTACGCTGGGTGTGACTGGGATTTGTGGGAACCTTTCCCACACACCAATGTGTGTTCAGCCCCCTCTTGCAGCCAGAGCATCCCTGCCTGGGGAAACGGTTCTTCCTACAAGTGCCAACAGCTCTGCCTGGCCCTGTAATTGCATGGATTTTATGACTCAGCTCAACGCAGACTTTCCTACCTTTTTTGTTTTTTGGCACCTTCTTAGAACAACAGGCTTTTCCCTTAGAAAATAACTGCCTATTCCATGGACATTTTTGCACAGCCATCACTGCTGCACTGGAGTAGATATGAAATTGCTCATAAGTTCAGTGAAAAGCTACTTTAAAATCAGTTGTGGTTCACAGATGCTGTAAATATCTATTTTGATCAGTTAAAAAACATGCCTTTTTTTCCTAAAAGCAGTGTCTGGGATGATTTTGTTTTGCTTGTTCAGCACTTGGTGTTGAAAATAGCTGTGTCAGCATTTGAAAGATGGTCCTCAGGCACTCAGTTTTCTTTAATAGCAAGCAAAATTCTCATTAACAGGCAATTTAAAAAAGAAACAATATTCATTTTTTGGGCTATTAAGCATAAAAAGTGTTTATATTTCCAGCAAAGAATGAATTAATGGAAAATAAAGTTCTGTTATGCACTAGTGCTGCAGCATTGCAACATAATGTATGTGAGGCTGATTACAAGTCAGCCTTTCAACAGGATTATACATGATCAAAACTTCTCGAGTGAGAACTATGTAACTTAAATGATTGAAAACAATTCTAATGTCTGTCTTCTCTGTTTCAAATCTAAGTTTTTTTCTTGTTAAACTGAAAAAACCTCCACCTGTGGGTCTCTATGTCTCCCTAACTACAGGCAGATGTGTTCAGTGTCACATCTCTTCAGCACAGACAGCTCAGGTGTTTTGCCTCAGGTGCACATTGCTGGTAGGATGGACTGTATCAGCCTGAAAATATCTGCCGGTTTTGATGTCTAAATAACAGATCAAGGGCAAGTCATGGCAAGGCAAAGTGCTGTTCTTTGGAGGAAAGTCCCAGCAGGTAGGACAGTGTGTCCAGCAAGGAGGGATGAACTCATTCACAGGGACATGACTTTCCACACTCGCCTTCTGCAAACCCTGACTTCTCTGAGAATGATAATTCACCCTGGAAGGCTTGGTGCTTGAAGTAGTTATCCATCACTATAAGCACATCTCAAACCATCGCACACCTCCCACAGGGCTCTTTCAGATGTTACGTTAGTGATTTTAAGTCAATGAATTGTCTTCTAAATTTTTATGTGCATGGACATTATGCTAGAGCCTAACAAAATTCTGTGCTTTTGAGAAAAGCTATTAATGAGATAATACTGAAGCTCTTATATATTAATTGTTTATCGTTATCCAGAAAAGACCGATGTAATCAAGCACAGACATTTGGTTTTGATATAGAGCTCATGAAAACAACCATACTCTCTGTTGTAGGACCTAGTGTAAATTTGCTATCACTGTAGCAATAGTACATGATTGGAGTTACTGTTCTGAACAAACTCAAATGGTTTCATGAGCCTAAGAATATGGTCATTTCTGTGACTACTTTCACAATCACATTGATTAATTTTTTCAACAAAAACCATTTTCTGCTCATAAAGCAGAAATTGCAGTCTGTTATCTAAGATGTGCAGAGGTGCCTTCAGTCTGTACACGTGTTGTGTCAAGCTCTCCCTTCGTAGCACCTGCCCTTCCAAACGACCTCTGCCAGGAGAAGGGTCACTGCCCCACTGCACACTATCTGCAGAGCCTGGCCACACAGAATTAATATGGTGTCAGTGTTCTGCCTTTCCTCAATGGCACTGATCTCCCACTTATGCTTTCACACAGTTGGCAGATGTGGCCGAGGAAAGACACAGAATCAAACTCTGCAGGAAGGCTGCTTGCAAGTGGTATTAACAGAAAAAACACATACAAGAGCAATTTAAGTAACTTCACTTCCTTGAGGAGACAATACTGTGGTCAGGAAAAAATTCAAAAGTAAATACATGGTATTGCTAGAGGTGTGAAAAAATAGTGTCTCGTTCTTTCCTTTCTTCCCCCTCCTTCCCTCCTGCCCCTCGAGTTTCATCCACTGTTTTGATGGAGGCAAGGACAAAGTATTTTGTCGACAATATCCATTGATTGATTTGTCTGCTTTTTAAAAAAAAATTAAATTTCCTCCAAAGAAAAACATTTTTTGTTACTGGCCCCCAAGGCTTCCTAAGAAGAGATTTATGTCATACCCAAAATTAAAGAAGAAAAGGACTATTCTGTTTTAGCCTTGTTATCCATTATCTTATCTCAAAAATCTATCACTACCAGAGTGCTTTATCTGCCTTTTAAACTTAGGGAGTAAGGAGACAAATTCTCCAAATTAACACTTCAAAGGAGTTAGTTTATATCAAATGACAATTTCCACAGCACTTAACCCATGCATTTTCCTGACTTCTAGAGCTCTTTCCTTGGAAATCATTATGGAAAGTGTAGAAGTAGCAACTTCTGACATTGATATGTCGCAAAATACCTCCACAGCACATAGAAAGTCTGAGAAGCTTCCAGCTGCTTGGTATATATGTTAGAAACTGTAGACTTTGTCGTGTTCTCTTGTTTTTGCAGTGAGAATTTAGAACATCTGCTGTGAACACATGAAACCCTTCCCTCTGCAGCCAGCTTGCCACTCGGTTTAATGGAGCCAAGATGCCAGGCTTGGTTGGTTGAGCCAGGCACAGCTTGGACGGCCAATAGTGTGAAAATCAGCAAGTCAACAAACTTTCAGTATGAGAAAAATGAGAGAATCAAACAGGGAAATTAATGTCACAATTTAAAAAAACCCATAAACCCCACATATAATTTTGTGTTGCTGCTGTTGCAGCAGCACTGCAGAATTTACAGCTAATCAAGCCATAAATCCCATGGTAACATTAATCAGCTTGCCACCCCTTGCAATATACACTTACTTTTGAAAAACTGCATTTAAAATTGTCCGAATTTCTTTTTCTGAAAAGCCCCAAGATCCTGATTATCCTGTTCAGCGAATGTCTGTATAAAACAAACAGTTCTGCTAGCTTGCCATTGAGCGACCCTTTTTCAGTTTCCTGTACAGTAACAATGAAGCTGTACATGAGTGCTGATATCACTTCTTTTTATTTCCCTTAAAAAATTTGTTGTTAGTGAAGTGATAAAACTCTTGTTTGGTTCATTCCTACTTAAAATTAGTAACCGCTCTAGGTTAATGATAGTTTAGAAATTAGCATCCCAATTCTGTACTTTAATTTACCATTTCTGTTGTTCTCTCTGTTCTGGCTCCACAGTTTGAAGGAAGATCTGTGAGAAGTCCAATCAGACCAGCATAGTTTTGTTATGCTAATGACCATCCTCTGAAGCAAACAACAGAAAAATATAGTCTAGGTTATGCTTATGATTGAACCACCATGAGAATTTGGTCCTGCTGTTGCTAATAGCAAATCACATGGGAACTGGTCAATAACCTTAATTTCATTAGAAACTGCTTCTTGTTTTACACAAATTTGGAAAAAAACCCCAAACCCAAACCCTAAGGATCCATAAACTAACCACACTTTTTTTTTTTTTTTTTTTTTAATCCTTTACAGTATGACCAGGATGGACGGGTACTGAATTTAGAAAGAAAAGGATTTTTTAAAGGGGTATCATCTCCTAGCAGCTCTGTCAGGCATGCAGGATTCTTTCTGGAGAAACATCTCTATTTTAACTTAGGCCACTTTCTCCACCAAACAAAACATTATCTCCCATCACCTAACACAGAGTACTGATATCCTGCCTCCTATTTTCCAGGCTCTCCTTTGATTACTTGTTTGGGTGTCCTTGTGCTGCAGCACGTTTTACTTTTCCTCTGGTCAGACTGGTCAGCAGTGTTCTTAGGCAGAAAAACAAGGAGCAAGGAAAATACTTGGTACTTTCTTAGGTATAAGACATTCACTAACAAGGAAATTTGAAGAGGATTGAGCAGGGTTTTCCAGCATTTCCTTCTGGTGTCTCCTAGAGCTGCTCTTCCGTGCTTCCATCCATCAGCCACTCTTCACTCTTCAGCATACCCTGATTTTTATATGGCTTCATATTTCCCGGAACTTATCAGGAGAATCATGGCAAGAAAGGATAATGCAAAAGTCAGACTGCAAGCACTGAACCAAATGGAAAAAAGCAGCACTGGAAACCTGTTCCATTATGGATGTTTCACTTGAGACTTGGTCACAATTACTTTAGGAGGGAAAACATCACACACTAATTACATTTAATTATTTGGCTCTTTTCCTGCTTTGGACAGATTGTGACAATCTTACATAAACACTGGCACCAAGTATTAGGGCAGTCTGATTTTTGACCCAGATCTGGTTATTTTGCAGCACACACCACTGCGCTTCCAGTGGAAGATTCCCCCATGTCAAGTTTCTAAACAGAGTAAATAAAGCCATCTGCTGGGGAAGCAGGATTTTTAAATTATATGCCCTGTTAACAACTGTTTTGCACATTGTGCTATTAATGTCTAAAGAAAAAACCTTTGTGCCTTTATAAAAGGAGTTCTGCTCTCCTGATTTACACATTTCTGGGCCAGATATCAGATGTCTAAATTAACCTTTAGTCTTCTTACATTTAGTTCTATCAGACAGATTTCAATCTTCTCCCTTTCCCTTGACCCCTTATGTTTCTTCCTGCTTCCTACTTTCTCTTGAGCTCTATTACAAATATAATTGCAATAAATGTTCCACAAAAGTAGGTAATGAAAGTCATATTTTAAAACATAAATATGTTATACATTTTATATCTGGTAAATTAATTAAAATATATCTTATGAGAAAGATCTTATCAGCCTCTAGTCCAATGTGAACATCATCTCTGTAAGATGAGTGAGGAGTACTTAATGTAAGTAAGGGAGGATTTCTGTGGTAAGAATACACACAGTTTCCCACAGACCTTTTAATAAGTGTTTAAAAGAAACATTTTTCCTCATAGATAAGTGCATTTGAAAACTCTACTTGTTTAGCTAAATTGTTGTTGAATCAGCAAGAGGTTAAATTGCTGTTTCCAGGACTATTCTGCTCTCTGCACTCCCCTCAGTCACGAAAAGAAGTAGTTCTCGTTAGGAAAGAGGGGAGTGAACAGAAATTTCTGCTGCAAATTAGCACGTGGAAAGAACACTGTGTGCTGTTTCACTTAATCACTTTAGGGGCCTATATGGGTTACTTTAATAGGGCTTAATATTTGTCCTTTTCTTATAATAACAGATACACCAGGCTAGACACTGGCATCTCCTTAAGGAAATTGGGGCACCATCTGGATTCATGCCAGCTAACGTTCTTCTCAGTTGGCTCTAAGCTTTAAAAAAGTTTGAATATATATATAGTTCAAGTTTTAAATTCTTCTGCATCGTTTATTATATATTTATTTATTTCTATGGCAGTGTCTTGCTCTGTTAGTCTAGTGCAAGGCTTTAGGGCCCTTAATGATTTGGGATTATGAACTCTGCCAGTCACGTGATTTGCAAACGTGAGGCTAGATCCATGGAGCAGTAGCATGGGTAACACTTACATAAAAATATGCATACATTTATATAATATATGTAATTTGCTGATGTAGAAGGCAGTGCTGGAGCTCTCATTTCAAATTCTAATTTTCAGCGGTTTGCTACAACTGAAGCATTTGCTTTGATCACTTTAAAATATTGAGTATCTATAGAGACAAACAAGACATATAGATCATCTTGTCTATGTTTTAGTAAAGCACGAGCTTCCATGTTTACTCTGATACCTCTGCATTAGAAATATCAAACACCTTAATTAAGGTTGGACAGCCTAATTTATGTTCTGTTTTTAATAGTCACTATTTTCCTAACACACCCCTCCCAGCATTGCTTTGAAGATACAGCTTTGAATACTCCATAGTTAATTTGAGCTTGTTTGACTGGTCAATTACCTTTGTTGTTAAAAATTTGTGCTTGCTATCCACAGTTACTTTATTTAAACCTTCACATTATGTCACATCTATTAATGAAAATACAATTTTATATGGAAAATTAGAAACTGGAAAAGCTGCAAGAAATAACGAAGAAATGGTCTGGAAGAGACTTGAGGTGACATTTAGAAATTTCTGAATCTCAGAAATGGCAAGAACCAAACCATCACTTTTCCTCTGAACCAAGTAAGTTAAAATATTTCTTTTTTTTTTTTTTTTTAACCAGGTGAATTAAAAAGGCACAAATTGGTATCTTTAGAGTGGATTGGTTTATATTGCAGGTGCCCTCACTGACTTCTATTTTAACTTGAAGATTATTTCAGGATGAAATATGCAGGGTTTTTTACAGTCTAATCTTTCAAATTGATAATTTCAGAGAGGGCAGATTAAAAAACCATTATCTTGATAAAAATACAACCAAATGTTCTGATTTAATTAGCTATTAAGAAGTGGTTAAAATGCAAAAAGAAAAATGGCTAAATTACTTGCCATGTTCATATGTTATTCCTTCTCATATTCTTTCTCTCTGTAACTTTGCTTTCGTTTTTAGCTAAAGGCTTAATCCTGCTACTTTTAAAATAGTAAATTACCCCCAAGATCAAAGGAGATCCCGAGGGAAGTATTTAAAAAGAAGAGAAACAAGGATATTTATCCTTCTTGCCATTTGGCAACTAACTCAAATACCTAAGTTAGACAAGTATTTCCCCTCAGTTTATCATATGACTGATAGAGAGATGACATTGCAGTAGACAGGCCACAATGCTAAACTAAGTTCTTGCTATGAAGAGTCCTTTGAAGGTCCTACATCTTTTCCTCTAGACAGCAGAAATAATGTACAGATGTAAAAAATTTACATTTAAGTGATAATAGCAGCTCTGAAGAGTATTGACAGGCTTCTGAACAAATAAACATCAGCTGATAGCAAACAGAATGGTAATTTGACATATGGACATTTAATCCAGGACTGCTAAGTATTTATTATGCTGTGTTTTGACAAATAAATTAGTCCTAAGTAGATAGGATTGAACCCAACCATTTCTAGGCACTTAATACTATTAAAAAAAAAATCCACTGAAAATTTAGATCGTGAACATTTGATAACTGATTATCATGGCCTTAATTTTGACTTTTTTTTCCTTCACATAATTTTTGTTCCAGGTTATATTAATAAATAATCTAGCATGCGCATGAGGGACTGAAGGCATCTCAAAAAAAAAAAATCTCACTTCCATAGAGCTGAGATGCTCCAGATTTAGTTACATTTTGTATTTGTTTTTCCTTTTTGCTTCCTCTCTGTTTTTAAGTCACCACTAGGCTTAGACTATTTTAGAGCTTTTTGAGGAAATATGAACTCTTGTCCTCTGGGTTGTTTTCAGGTAGCATAGTTTACTGTAGCCCTGGAAACAGTCCAATGACCATCCAGAGTGCAGATTTCTCTTATTTCTTCTCTTATTTCTTCTAATAAAATGTACAGCAAAGGGGGCCAACTTTTCCATAGAGTGTCAGTATGGCAGCTCTATACAGGCTGTTAAACTGAACGATTTAGTTTGCAGATACAGCCCTTAGGACTTACACCTTGTATGTGTGTGTGTGTGTATATATATATATATATAAAATTTAAAGTATATATGAAATATATATATTATATAGGTATTTAAAGTATTTACTTTTTTCCCCCTTTTTCAAGTTTTCTCCTTTTTTTCTTGTGACAGGTTGCAGCCCTCTTCTGAACTTCTGCTTTGTGGCAAATATGTTGCAAAACCATTGCAGTGACTCAGAAAATTACATGAATAGATGATTTATTAAGCTTTACAAGGATGGACTCACAGGAAATCAGATTTACTGCTCTTTGAACCAGTTTTCTAAATTCCAGGAATACAGTTATAGTGCAAAATAGAATAGTTGGAACTTAATAGGTTTAAGTGCTGATTTTTCCCTACAGGACAGTAATCAACTTTTTGGTGTTTATATACTCCACAGTGGTCAAGATCTAAAGCTCCTACGTGAACCTGCATGCAAATAACATTTTTCAGGTGAATGTTAAACAGTTTTCAGCACTGATTATACTCTAGTCCTTGGAAATTGTGTAAAACTGCACACTGGCCTAAGCAGACATTTTCTAGAGAGGGGACAGCTGTAAGAGGGTTTTAACCTCCCCCTTCTTCTCCTATTTTCTTCTCATGGTGATGAGAACCTCCACCATCTTTGGAAAGCTGTGCCACTTCTCTCTTATTTCCAGCCAGTTACTCCTGCTAACAGGAACAGGAATAAAACTGGTACACAACACAGCTGGCAGGTGAATGGGTGCACCTCCCTGTTAGGATTCACTCCCATCATTTTGGGCATCAAGATTTACATCCTCCACTTTCATGTGGTGTCTTTATCCTTTTCCTGCAAGGCTATGCCCATTTTGAAGGTGTAATTTGATCTAATGAATTTTTCATCGTCAAGAGCAGTTTTTTATGGCAGCAGCAAATCCTTTCCAAGGACATTTGCAGAAAAATACAACATAGAGAGAGAGAGAGGAAACAATTCAGCAGCTCAGTTACTATTTCTGCTTAGTGTAGATATGGAAAAATATTGGAAAAATTGGTGCAAGTATTAATGAAACCCATGTTCCATTAAACTTTTGACCAGACAGGGGTGACTCTTATGTGCCAAGCTGCTGGACATTCACACCAGAATATTAATCATACCAGGAAACATTTACTTCAGATTTGTGGAGATGTGTGACTTTCAGTTTAACTATAGGCCTTTTCCTTTGAATTTCCTACCATAAGAACAAGGCCTATCTGTCACTTCACAAATTGTGTCAACTTACTTTAAGGCTTCCTGTCTCTCACCCTTCAGGCAAGACTTAGTTTTGAATAATTTACATATTTTTATAATTCAAAAACTTTGTGGATGACTTTCCATCATGACTTCAGCTCTTTTGCTGTAAAGGTAACTTTTTACTGTGTGACAGAAACAAAAATAAGATGCCATCACAATAAATAGTTACCATGAACTCTTGGAAAATGTGTTCCAGGAAACCAGTCACTGTAAAAAATAACAAATACTAATGGCATTAAAAGTGAGGACACAGACAGGGTAGAGATGAAGAATTAGAAATAAAAAGTTCTACTGTGCCCTATTTCTTATTAGAAATATTTCATTTCCTATTAGGTATTTTGAAAGGACTCCAAGCTCAAACATAGAAAAGTTCTGAATTTAACATTAGCTATAAAGCTAAAAAAGTAGAATGTGTTGATCTAAAGAATAGCTGGGGACATAACTTCCGGTGTTCATTTATCATATCTTTATGTGATATTACTTTACTTGATTTTAAATGTAATGCTTATTAAAAATGCAAAAATGTCATATATGAAACAAATATATATGTTCCTGTTCCATGTGAAAATTCTTTGATTTGTGGTTATATGTAATAGATCAATATGTACATTGTTCCTATCCTCCCACTCGATGGATCTGATCCGATCTGTTATTTCTCCCATATGTATTCACATCTGCCATAGTGGGAGGTAACTGGCTTAGAAATGGAGAGCAGAACCTTGGACTAAATTATGATCTCATTTACATCACTCAGTAACAGAGTTACCAGCCCTCCACACAGGAAATCCATTATAATTGCTATTTGTACCATGCCCTCACCCTCCCCAGTTAGGATTTATTTTATTTGGATAACTCATATTATAATATAGTTTCTATGTATAAGTACAGAGACAGAGGCAAAATCTGTAGTATTATGAGATGTATGGAAATAATTGAAATATAATAATTGAAATACTGTTATTTTTAAAATATTGCCTTATGTGTCTCCTGTTGAATATAAACAACCTCATCTTCAAAGTTTCCTTTGAAATTATAACCTTTTCTGCTTTAATCCCATTTTGTCACATAACTTCTCCTGTACTGATCCATATTAAGGATAGCTTTGCCACTGTACCTAAGTGCATTATAAATACCATCAATGTTAGTCTCATTCCCCTTTTTTGCTTTCAGTGAGTAGAGACCTTCACTGAACTATCCATGACAATTTTGTTCAACTTCAGAATTACTACAGTTAATTGAGAATCCTTTTAAATCTTGAGGACCCTGAAAATGGTAGGAAATAGACTATACAGACCAGAGAGGTATTGACTTCTTTCGTCCCCACTGGATAGTTTTAATAGTGTGGCTCTATTTCAGCCTTACATTGGAGCAGAGTAGTAATATAAAAAGAAAAATTCCTTCAACAGAAAATGCACAAAAGCATAAGAAAATCATTATATTTGTAGATCCTTTATTATTAAAATTGAGAGAAGGAAGGGGTGTTCAATGTGTCAGTCACCTTGCAGAGAACTTTGATTTTGACAGCAGCAGAATAGCGAAAGCCAGAAATAGACAGCATACCAAAACAGATTAATTCTCAGTGGAAAGACGATTTTCTCCTAAGAACAGCCTTTATACTTGCTGTGAAGTTAAAGAAGAGTACACAGCAAAAAAAGATACCTGATAACAACCACAACTTGGCTGCTCATAAAACTGCTAACTAAGCACACTTAGTATTTGCAGCTCAGAATTGTGCAACTTTCCATAAAAATTTCACTCTGTGGGAAACTATGTGTATTGAAATTCATAGAAATGCTTACTCACTGCAAAAATGTTCAATGTCCAAATTAGATGCCCTTCATGAGGCAGTGAAATATTACAAATGCAGTATTTTTTACATGCCCACTTTCAAATTCACTTTACAGTACACTTGCGCTAATTACCAACATTGCCAGACCTCTACCATTAAAACTAAGTAGTATGCAAATAATGAGGGCTTTTTTAAAGTGCACATGCTCAGTCACAACTGGTTACTGAAGGACATATTTTTGTTGACCTTTCTTCCCTTGCAGAAGCTGTATCTTTCGGTGGATGTCAGAGAAATATTTTCCGCATCTCACATGTGGAGCTGGGGAGAATTTGGGTCTGTGGTGGATGCTGGAGGCTTTGTTGGTGCTCTTGGTGCTCTCAGGAATCACATTGTTTCTGTGAATGACAAGAAAGGCACAGGGGAAGGGGTGGCTTTCCTTTCTATCACTCCAATCCAGAACCATTTCTGAAGCCCTAATACCTGGCACACTTTCCAAGCCTGCTGAGCATTTAGGTGAGCCTCACTTGCACATCCAGCGTCACAGGGGCACCCCAAGCTGAGGCTGAGGTCCACCAAGTCCTTCTAGCCCCTCCAGAAGGTTCTCCCAACACATGCCCTGGCCTGACTGTGCCCAATTAATTATGATAATCTTCAGGTGTGGCTGCAGCACCACAGCTGACCCAAATTAACTCTGCTAATATAACTGCTGCCGCAAATAAGGGTGCGTTCCATTCTGCACACCTGGGGCTGCTCTTGGCCTCAGTCAGGGCTGGCTGCTCCAGCTGCAGGTATGGAGAATGCAGGAGTATACCTTTCCTCTCTGAGGGAAGACCAGCAGCTTGACCTTGAAGAACATGTACCTATGTTGCTTTGCTCTTAATTTGTGGTGGTGCCTTGTTGTCACCAAAAATGTTGGGATAAATCAAGCTGACATTAATATTAGAAGGAAGGAATTACTCTATTCAGAGCACTTGGTATTTGTGTGGTTGCTCCCCAAATGGTACACACTCACTTTGAAAACTTCTCAATATTTATATGTTTTTAGCAAACAAAGAAATTAATGTTCATTGGCTATAAATTACATAATTCCGTTCATTAATTAGTTTTCTTTTACTGATTTCTCTATTTTATACTAATTACCCTACATTTGCAGTCTTTTTATTATCTTTTTCTCAGAGAGGGTTTCAGTGCAGTTGCTGAATTGTCTTTGTTAGTTTCTTATCTCAGGTTTCTGCAAAATGTCTTTGTGGAGCATAAATTCTGCCTTCTTTGTGTCCAGTTCTCGGCAATACATCTCTCTCCCAAGTTTTGTGCTTTGATGCATACCAAAGCTGGTTTAGCAAAACTTAGTTTCTGTATTGTTCCCAAACTGTGTTCTAACAATAGCGGCTTGTCGAAAAACCTTTGCTACGTGCTGGCCATAGTGGAAAAAATCACACTACTTACGAAGAATTAAAAAAGTTAATTCGACAAGTTAATTAAAAATTATCATTAGAGAAGTTAAATATCGGTTGCCGCGGCCGGCCCCGGTTGCTGGGCGGATAGGGGTTGCCAGGCAACCGGCGGGCTCGATGGAGCCTTGCCTGGGCCAGAGATAACCTAAAAACCAAATCAAAACACCCACACCCAAACCCAACGAAACTCCGGAAAAAACATCAAAACACAGGTTTGATGAATGCCCTGAGGGGCCTCTGTGCTGCCCGTGGTGGCCGTACCCACTCGCCTGAGGGCTCAGGGAAGTGCGGGTTGCTTTCATGGCATGCCTTTGATGCATTTACAGGATAACGCTTCAAAATATTTGGCTTTTAAAAAGTTTTGGCTTTGGCTGCTGGATAGAGATCTTCGGGCTTGAGACTTTGATGGAATAGTTGCATAGAAACAAATGAAGGTTTATTTATACCTCCTCACAGACGAGTTCAGGAGAACAGGCAGGGGTTGTTTGCCCCCCTAAGATGCCACTCCTCACTTGAGGAAAAAGCTTTCATGGTGACCATGTTCTCTGGGTGCCTGAGCATTTTATTTCTGTGCCTATGACTAAGAAAAGTTAGAGCAGACACTTTCCTTTTCCCTGCAGGAGACTGCAAGGGAATGAGAGAACAGTGCTACAAAACAGTGTTATTGAGTATTTATCCTGTGAAGTTATGAGTAATTGTAAGTGAAGCTGTACCTGCAGTGCTGGTTTGGGTGTTCCTCAGGGGGTGGTGGGGCTTGGTCGGGCTTAGTGTGGTAGTGCATTCCCAAGGGATGGAACAGTGCTCTGGTAGGGCTGATCACCTGTATTTCTTCTGAATCCCTCACACAAACCCTTCTATGACTGTTAGGAGACTGACTTGGTGGTGTCAAGAGTGAAAGGAATAAACTTGTTTCACAAGAGGAAAAATAAAGCAAGGTATTTAATGCATATAAATATCTCAAAGGCAAGTGTCAAGAGGATGGTGCTAGGCTCTTTTCAGTGGTGCCCAGTGACAGGACAAGGAGCAATGGCCATAAACTAAACCACGAGAAGTTGCACCTCCACATGAGGAAGAGCTTCTTGACACTGAATGTGGCAGAGCACTGGAACAGTCTGCCCAGGGAGGATGTGGAGTCTCCCTCGCTGGAGACATTCCAAACTACCTGTGTCACTTGATCCAGGGGTGACCCTCCTTGGCAGAGGGATTGGACTGGGTTATCTGCAGTGGTGCCTCTCAAGGCTACTGATGCTGTGATTCTGTGATCTGACTCAGTGGCAATCACTCACCACCTGCTGTGTGCAGGCTGAAGTACACAGGTTTCTGAGCAAAAGATGACAAACCCTCCAAAACTCCCTTGTTTTCTCTCTTACTGCTCAGCATGCTATTACATTATATGGAATATCCAGCTAGTGTCACCCTCCTGGTTATGTCCCCTCTCAGCCTACTGCACACCCTCCTCCAGTCTGGTCACTGGTGAGGCAGAGTGACAAAGAAAAGGCCTCAGTGCTGCTTAGCAAAAGCTAAAACATCACTGTGTTACCAGAACTGTTTTGGTCAAAAATCTAACCTACAGCATCGTATGAGCTGCCGTGAAGGAAACAACTCTGCTCTAGGCAGGCCCAGCTGTTTGGGTTCTGGAAATCTCCACAGGTGGTGGATCCTCTATGAGCAGGTCTATCCACTTTGCCAGGGTCTATCCACTCCCACTGTAAAATTCAAATTTTTTTTTGCATGCAATGGGAGTTTCCATTGCTGCAGGCAATATTCGTTACTTGTTCTTTCACTGATAGTCTTGGGGAGGAGTAGGAACCACGTATTCTCCACAGCTATGCTATAGGCTGCTGAGAGCAGTAGCAACACCCACCTCTCCCAAGCTTCCTCTTCTCCAGCGTGTATAAAACATGTTTCTTCAGTCTCTTTCTACACTTCATGAAGTAAAGCCTCTGCTTCACTGGAAAGTTAAAGGTGCACTCTTATTTTTGCCTCCCCTGAGGGCTAATTGTTGCTACTTTTTGTGTGTGGAACTCAAAACTACACAGAGTATTCCAAGCATGGCCTCACAGCTGCCAAGTAGTGGGGAGTCACTCAGCTTTGACCGTGCTGTGACCTTGCTGATCCACACACTACTGACTCACGTTAAAATCCTTGCCCAGATAAGACCCCTCAGAAGCTTTTATTTTGCAAAACCTGGTTCGAACTTCTTTGCTTTCCTGTAACAGATGAATATCTGAGTTAGCTTTAAAGTTTTGTGCACCTTAAAAACAGAGGAGACGTGTCCCTTTCTCAAGTGTCTTTCAGATTACTTTGCAAACTGCAATGAACTACAATGCAAAGTCTGAAATATCTGGTTGTATCAATTTATGATAATGTACTGGTTGCTATTATCTGCTGTGGTGAGTAGAACAGAAGGTACATCAGCCTGGCACAGATAATGATTCCCTCATATCACTTTTTCTGAGATACTTGGACTATCCAGACTAGTTTCAAAAGACTGTAAAATCTTACAGTTCGCAAGTTTATGTTCTGAATTTTTATCTGTTTCCAGCGTCTGCCAGCTATATTGAAGTGATACTGTATTATGTATGGGAAAATAGGAAGCTATCATCTCAAAATAGACCATAATATTGCACCTTATTAAAAAATACAAGTGGGTTTTCTGCCGGCAACCATGACTTATTATAATGACTGTTATCAATATGCAATTACTTCTGTTACCCTGGAACATATTGACATTCATTTATTTAAAGATAATGTAACACATTTGTATTCATTGAGGTAATCATAGGATATGATTAAATGTGAATGCTCATCTTATACCAAACAGTAAAACAAAAAAAAAAAATTGTCATTGGATCTTCTGCACTACTTAAAATAGGTTGTAATAAATTCTGAAAACTGCATTTGATCTTCTTTGAAACACAGTGACAAACAACCATAAAGAAGCAAAAGCGTAACTTGAGTGATTGCCAATTTAAACATTAATTCTTTCTAATGATATAGGATAAACCTGAAAATAAGAAAAAGACCTTCAAATAAAACTGTAATCCCATGTTTGTGGAATGGACTACAGAGTTTGTGATAGTGTGAAACAGAAGCCCATTTAAATTGTGACTCTTAGTGGAGGCAGGAATCTGTTTGACTGGGTGGTTTAGTTCAGTTGTGAAGATGCAGAAGTTAGATGTGGCAACAGGCAGGCATTTAAATCTGCTGTTTAGGTTTTGAATCATAATTTTATCCCCCAAATGCTTCAGAGGTTTCAGGCTTTTAACTAAAATACATCTATCTATAGTGCATTTGCTACATATGAGTAGTACTCTGATGACAGGTTATTATGATAATAAACACTTTGAGATCCACTTCTTCAAGGGACACCAACCAGAGCAGTTTCAATATTCCGAGTTTTCAAATACTTCTGTTGGTGATGATGGAGAGAGCAAAGCTCAGCATGTTTGGTTGTACACTTATATGGTATAAAATGCTACATCCATTTCTACAACTAACTACTTTGTCTGCTGCTTGTCGAAAATATCTTGGTTTTAATGAACTTTGAAAAGCAAACCCCAAACCAACAACAAAAAATACCCCTGAAATCCCACAAAAAAACCCCAGTCCAAAACTATCTATGGTGTTGGTTTCTTGCTTGAAAATTAGGGCTATCCTGTTCAACTGTTGAATGGTTCATAGAATCATAAAATGGTTTGGTTTGGAAAGGACCTTAATGCTTATCTAGACCAGTTTGAACTCCCCTGCCATGGGCAGGGACACTTTCCACTAGACCAGGTTGCTCCAAGCCCCATCCAACCTGGCCTGGAACACTTTCAGGGATCGGGCAGCCACAGCTTCTCTGTGCCTGTGCCAGTGTCTCACCACCCTCATTGTGTGTGGTAACAAAAAGGTAAACAAAAAAGCCTTACTTAAAACCATCTAAATTTGATACAATCGAGTCTGAAACTATTTCCCTTTGTCCTGACACTACAGACCGTGGTAAAATGCCCTTCTACATTTTTCCTATAAGCCTGCCTTCCCCGCGCCCCCCCACCTCTTTTATTGAAAAGCTGCAGTGAGGTCTCCCAGGTGTCATCTCTTCTCCAAACTAAACATTCCCCAAAACAGTCTTTTCTTACATGAGAGGTGTTCCTCTCTCATATAAAATTAGCCCTCTAATAGTTTTCTCTCTCCTCTGCAGCTGCTCTCAAAGGTCTGTCTTTTATGGGGACTCCACAGCTGGATGCAGTACTCTAGGAGGGTCTCATGAGAGTGGAGTAGAGCAGAGTCATCTCCTTGACCTGCTGGCCACTCTTTTTATTAAGCCCAGGTTAAGATTGGCTTTCTGGGATGCAAGTGTGCATTGCTGCCCTATTTCAATGTTTTTCTTTTGTCTACCAGTGTCCCCAAGTCTTATCAGCAGGGCTGCTCTTGATCTGTACATCTCCCGGTCTGTATCAATAGTGGGGAATGCTCTGAGCCAAATTAGTGATCAAGCACAATTTTCTTTCCAAATAATAAAGCTGCATTTTTGCCAGGTGGTGCTAGGTGTGGAGAGGCATTGCAAGAATTTCTTTATTAAATGTATGTATATAATACATTTTGAATCATGCTTTGTGAAAGGACTGGCTGTCTTAATAGCAATTTATAACTCAATATGATTAGAGAAGACTGTCTTCATTCCTTGGCTGATTCTGGCAGTAGCTACAAAACAACCCCATGATTTCAAAAGCCTTTCCCTGGAATGTTACTCTACAAACCAAAGAAAAATGAAGTTACATTTCTCAGAAACAACTTTTATAACCTGAGCTCTCTGGAAGGCTGCAAAGAATTCTCATGGCTGCAGTAACTCAAAAATTTATCAATCAAACTAAGCTTTTTCAGTAAACTACCTGTTGCTTTGAGGAGGGC
This sequence comes from Callaeas wilsoni, assembly GCA_013398955.1. Taxonomy (NCBI): domain Eukaryota; kingdom Metazoa; phylum Chordata; class Aves; order Passeriformes; family Callaeidae; genus Callaeas; species Callaeas wilsoni. The sequence continues at coordinate 15,183 of VWPU01008098.1, read as the reverse complement.
CTCACTGTGGTACTGCCAATACTGTAAGTTGTTTCTGTATCAGTTTATCTAAGTCTGTTTACCTCTAGTCTCCTATTACAGTTTGTGTAGTTGTGGTAAGCCCTCCTCAGTTAGAGAGGAGCTGGTAACCAGAGTCTCAAGGATAGAAACATGAACTCTTCCATTTGATTTGGGTCTAATAGTTTGTTCATCTACTGCTGCAGGAATACCCATTCCTCTTATGAATAATTCCTTTTGACTTTGCAGAGCTTTATCTGTGACCTGACACGTACCTGAAGCGAACTTACTCTTTGTTGGGAAAAGCTGATGCAGAGGTTTTAGTCCTCTGGAGAAGCCCTCACAGTTCTTTAATATCATCGGCTTTTTGGTACCCTTCCACACTGCTCCTAGCCTAACCTATATCTCTGCATGATACAAACCTATGGTATTTCCAACAGACAATAGTTAGGAGTTATGGAATACTGTTGATCTCATTTGCTGCCTAGACTCTCACTTCATTTAAAGAAAAAGACATTTTCTGTTACCTAAGAGAAATTTTCTGGGCATATGGATAGATGTAGTAAATTGCTAAAAGGAGGTTGTACCAGAAATTTTCAGAGTTTCTGATTCCTAGTCCTCCAGAAAGATGTTGCTTCGGCCACTACTGTCTCAAGGTGCCTGCTCTGGCCCTTTCCAGGATTTTCACCATGCAGCCATTGGGAGGGCAGCACAGCAGCATGCAGGAATTCAGGGGTTTCTAGGCTGAACTTACTCAAACATCAGAGCCAAGGTCCACAGCTGGTCTTCAGACTTACCCATAGCTCTGACTTTGGTGTTAGCTGTGAGCTGACTCCTTGCAGCTTCTTCTGAACCTTGTTCAGAATGTATCATTTTGTGTTGTCTTCTCTAGAGCCTTTAACCTTGGTCTAAATCCTTCTGTGCACCAGGCAGTGCCACTAGAGTGGCCTAATATAAAGGTGGTTAACCCCTGAGGTGGGTGCAGCAGCAGGTGTGAGTTCCCCTGGAGTAACCTGCCCCAGCACACTTCCAGGGGGAAGCCCGGATCTGGATGATCCCGTGGTTTGCTCTTCCGAAACACTTGCTGTAATGCAACTCAGGGAGAAAGTTCTACAGGTTAAATTAATGCCTGTCTCATGTAATTTCATAATTATGTAATTAAATGTTTTTGCAGATGGTCCAAATACTACTTGGACGGATGGGTATTAAACATTTCTTCCATACTGTAGAAATGGAGGCTTTTGAAATAAACATAGTAACAATGTCTCCTGCCAGAAACTTCTAGAAAAGACTCACATACTGTAATTTATTTTAAAGTGGCCAGATCTCTACATACAATTTTTCATCAATTAAAACATCTTGGATTTTGAAAATTTGTAGTGGGTTTGACAAGCACTTGACTGACATCATGTTGATTAAATAGCATTTCCTCTGATAACCACAGTGAGACCTCCTACTCACAGTAGATGCATGAGCTAACTGAATTCTTTTTTTAAACTGCTTTTGAATTTCAAACTATACAAGTGACACCAGAGCCCCTTCTCCCACACAGCTCAAATATATACCTTTCTGATGGCTTCTTTTGGCATGCCATGTAGGTAATATCAGTGCCTTTGGTAAAGCATCAGGATGTTTTGTGTTCTGAATCAGAAATACGGAACTAAAAGCTTGGTGTTGTTTTTGTTTTTTTTTTTAAACTGGGTTAAGCCTAGTGCCATCAATTTATAGTTTTGTGGGTGATAAAAATATGTTGTAGCTAAATTTTACAAAGTTAGAATATCATAAAATCGTAGAATGATTTGGATTGAAAGCGACCTTAAAGATCACCCATGGGCAGGGACACCTTCCACTTGACCAAGGTGCTCCAAGCCCAATGTAACCTGCTGTTGAACACTTCCAGGGATGGGACATTCACAACTTCAGCCTGTGCCAGGGCCTCACCACAAGCTATGATTGATTTAGCAGTGATCTTTTGTCTCAATGTTAGTGAAATAAAATTATATTCATTATGGTGTTGCTTGTGAGGGAGGAAATATGGCTCTATATACAGTTTCATTGACTGCATGCTTTGTATAGGGATGTTTCTGTAAGACAATTTAAAAATATATCAAGGCATGATAGGAACAAGCCTTTAATTCATATTTAAACAGGATAATTTTCATCCCTAAGTACACTACCTTTTATATGAAAGAAACTGTATTAGTTGTGCATTCCAGATTATTTGGCAGAAGATACCTGGTTTTGTCTTCTGGATGATGAGGCAAGCAGTAAAGAATGCAAGGCTGATGGAGGGACTTGGGCCAGCAACGTGTGTGTAGTGATTCCTACTTTCCAATTGTATTTTCTGCTTCTGGGAATATACCACCCCAAGTGTTGTATACTTCGAAGGCATCTCTCTTAGTCAAAAGCTCATTCAGTAGCATTGCAGACACCTTCTGCAAGTCTCTAAATATCTGATGTAGGATATAACCGTTATTTCTGGTGCTTAAATATTTTTGCCCCATATGGATGTAGCTTGAGTAGAACAAAATGTCGTACCATAGGGTACATTGACACAGTCTAGTTCCATAAATGCAGTAGATGCTATAATTAATTATGTGATAACTCAGTTGAAAACATTAAATCATTATCTATCAGCCATTCTTGCTGTTTCTTTGGCTCCCACATTATCCTATTTGACTTGGTTTGGGTACAGGTGCCTGGTGTGGTGAGTGATGTCCAGGCTGAAATGGCTTGTAAGTATCTTCCAGGGTTAATTTTGGAATAAAAAAATTGGTCTTGTCACATAAATACAGTTCTGCATTTTGGAGGGAAGAGGGTGAAAAAAGGTTTTTGACAGTGTCTTCCTTTTCTATTATGAAGTTAAAATGTTACCATGTAATACTGGCAGTGTTGTGGAAATTGCTGTTTTTGTGGTAGTACATTCCTTTTTATTTTCTTCAGTTCTGCTGATTGTACAATTCTGTCATTATGATTTGAAAAATTTAAGCTTTGCCTCTTCAGCATTCTTTATTGTGTATAACTAGAGACTGCCAGTTCATATTAATGCTATATATTTTCTTCTTTGTACATATGGTTTCTTTTAAAAACTGAGATGAACGTCTGTAATTAGTGTTACCCCCTTCCCAATGTGTCTGTACCCATCAGATCAGCAAAATAAATCTTCAACATTATACTTGTTTTGCCTCACTCTGGGAGCCATCTTTCAGATTTTATATAGTATCATGGACAAAATTTTTTCTGCTTGGTATATGTCTCATAATCTATTTTGACTTACTATTTTAAATTTTTCAATAGTTATTGTCTGCAATTTAGATGTTTTTATGTGTTTTATACATATGATATTAAAACTTACAAAAATGTTACAAAGATAAGAAATTTGAGAGACTGGATATAATAAAGGTGCATATCTTGGTTTATGATAATAACTGAGAAGTTTTTTACTTATTTCTGTGGAAGGAAACGTTTGTGCAAACAAGACGCATTTGTCATTTGGGTGTGCTGTGTATGAATAAGTTTTTAAAATAAGAAAAACAAATAAACCTCAACCCCTTCCCCCCATTCCAAACTTACAGGTCTTGGAGTAGAATATCTTTCTATAATGGCTTGACTTACTAATACTTTCCTACAGAAGGATATTCTGAAAAATGTCTTGAAAATGGACTAAAATATGAGGCAAGCACTAATAAATAAAAAAAAAAGAACCAAATGACATTAAACTGCTTCATCCAGCCAAGGTGACATTGTGCATTAATTGCGTTTTTCTTGATGATGTACATTTTCTTGGTATGTGTTAGTCAACTGTCAAGTATGTTATCTGGTGGACAAAATTATCTTTATTAATGTGGCCATTTAATAACCAGCATATGTTATGTAGTGTTATTTTTTGGTCCAGTAAATCAGGCTGACTTGTGTGCTCCCTTCTTCCAGGGGACATAAAAAATGAGTACATTGTGTATTCTGGAAGTGAGCCCTGTCTTAATAATGTGAGGGTATAACAAGTGCAGTGTTTGGTGTGGAATGTTTGCCACTTCTGGTTTTGGTAACACAGGTTGTATTAATTGTTACACAAATATTGAAAACGAAATTTGTCCGAGTTGTGTTTTGCCTCTGATAGTAATCGCTGAGTGATCTCTCTCTGCCATTATCTTGACCCACAATCCTTTAGTTCTATTTTGCCCCTCATGTTCAGTTAAGGAGTGGAGTGGTAGAGTGGCTTTGGGCACCTGATGTCCAGCCGGAGTGTGTTCGCCTCACTGTTCTAGCTGTGATGATTATGAATTAATTTTATTTCCATCCACACTTATGAGTTTATTGCCTGAACAATAACCAGGGAATAGCTAATTGTTGGTAGAGAGCAGGGTCATTTTCCTGTTGGTACGGACATGACCCTGAATTGAGACTTTTTTTAATATGTTCTGATGTAAAACTATTTGACAAGTAACAGTAGCTCAAAAAAAACCAAAACAACAAAACTGTGAGTGTGTACCAGTTTCCTCCTCCACAAGGATCTGGCATAAACTACTTTACTAACCTTCAAGGAGATATGTAAATGTAACTGTGCCCTTCACTGTTAACAAGAAAGTGAGAAGATTCACACCTTTAAATAGGGTGTTTAGAGTCTGAATGAGTAATTCATAATAGCAGATAGTTTGCCATGTGTAAGGAGTTCAGTCATTGTCATCCCTTTCTGTTCACAGATCGTCTGTAAGCTGGGTTCTGAGAGCGCAGTGAGAGATGAGTAGCTTCCAGTTCATGTTGGGAATGCATGTGTATGCATTGGTCTACATAAACTGGAACTGTTCCCCAGCCTTGATCTGTCATGTCCAGAGAAGTTATCCTTTTACAACAGGGCAAGAGGTGACCAAGCTGTGTTGCAAACAAAATAAACTCCACTGAGACTAAAGAGTTTATAATGATCACTTGTGTCTGCTGTTATTAAGTTTGTGTCTTTTCTTCTTTCAAGGTGAAGCTCAAGAATACTCTTCTAAAGGTCCAGCTGTGTGCCAGTGCTGCACTTGACAAATTCACTACATAATGTGGTCCCAACTTTGAGCTAAGCTTCACAAAGGGCATGTAAAAATGTTGGAGTAGCTCAATAGTCTCTAATAATGAGTTCTAGTGTTTATTAATTCAGATACTTTTCCTAAATAATATTCTCCTCTTTAAAGTTCCTGATAGGTCTGCACTAATCAGCTGATACTCAGAAGACATGGATACATTTTTCCTTAAGATATTCTGAGCTCCAGTGAATATTGAACAGTATTTTTTAGAGCAGACTGCTGCTGCAAATAACTTCCTACTAAGTGACAATGGATGGAAACTCTTTACGAGAGTTTAAATATTAATGGTTAATTTTGATATGTCAATCTATTCCTGGTTTTATTTGTGTTTGCTAGCTTTTGGATGCAAAAATTGTCTGACCTCTGAATTTCCTCCCTCCCTTACTTGGAAGTAAAATCCAAGCTAATTGTTAAATAATTGGAACAAGATTGCTCTGGGCCAGTTAGTGTCCCTTCCTGAAGTCTGAAGGACATGATAGACAACCATACTGCCTTTTCTTGTAGACAGAGGCAGTTGCAGAGTGTGTCCAGTCTTTTTCTTCTGTGGTTTTTTAAAAATTTTCTCTCCAAGAAGTTGAAGAAATAGATTGGTTTGGTCATTTTCTCTGAAATCAAGTACATAAGTTAAAAACCAAACTTGGCCATGTAAAGAACTTTCTGTGTGTGATGAGATGGTTAAAAAATCCCTAACAAAACAAAACAAAACAAAACAAAACAAAACAAAACAAAACAAAACAAAACACAACAAAACAAAACAAAACACCCAAAACCAAAACACAAAACCCAACCGACTAACCACCACCACCACCACCACCAAACCAACTCAGGCTGCTAGAAAATTTTATTAATGAAAGTGTGAGGGGTGTGTGACAGATGCAAGACCTTGGGAACAACCTGGCTCCAAAAACTGAAAATCAGAACAGATATGTGGTCTTTTCATTCCTCTCTTACAATATGCTGCTTAGTGTCCTGTAGGGGACAGTAATTTCTGATGGGTGATTAGTGGGTATTCCCTACAGCTAATAAATTAGCAGACCCCTCACTAGCTCAATTATTCATCAAGCTAAGAAAGGCCATAAAAGAGCAATGCTCCTCCTTGATGCAGACTGGGATTCATGTATCTCCTCACTTCCAGCCCAAGCACTACAGACCCCCTAATCATCAGGGGTCTTTTCCAATCTAATTGATTCTGTGAAATAATTGTAGACATAATAGTCAGCTATTAGGGGTACTTCTAGGGGGAACAAATAAATATGATTTCCTGAATGAAAAGCCTGAAAAACGAAATCTGCAGGCTTAGATCTGGAAAAAAAGTAATGTTTAAACTTGAGCATCTGAACCTAAGTCTTCTCTTCACTACTTAAAATCCAAATACACCTGTATTTTCTAAGAGTAGGACAAATTTTCTGAGTTCACTTGCTAGTAAATTTGGATACTTGCCTGTCAAGGAAATGGAGGGAAAGACTTCACTGTTGCTCTGTTGTTGCAGAGCATAATATTTTGCTGTGCTGAGCTGTCTCAAAATGTGCTTTTTCAAACCACTTGCATGAAACACAATCTTCTCTATCCCTGGACAGCTCAGACTGCAGCTCTGTTCTGCATGTCAGCACTGGACGGACACACCTTCCCTCACCAAGTGCTGGAGTTAAATATGCCTATATTCTACCTGATAATCTGTTGGTCATCTAATTGTTTACCAGGGAATACAATTTGAATGGTTCTAATGGGGCAGGATAGTTACCCAACCAAACGGCTTCACTGTGTGCTGTTTTCTGTTGACCTGAAAGAAAGCTTTCCATCAGTATGCTGAAACACTTACATTCTTCCAGTTTCAAAAGGGTTATTTTTGAGATATTTTGACATTTTCAGATTGACATTTCTAATTGTACTGTGTGAGAGGTTTCTTCAGAAGGGATGTGCAGCATTTCATTTAGCATTTGTTGTAAAAGGATGTGGGGATATTTTTAGAGGAGAAAATTATCAAAGGCCTAGAAAATTTTGAACTAGGCTTGAAAAGAATGCATGTAGCGGATGTAATTTTAAATAAGAAATAGGCCTACTTCAAAATTTTTGTGTCTAATTTTTATTAAACTCCTTGAATGTGATAATAAATATTTTCTATGGATCAGGTATTTTCTGCTACCTCTAGGATTTTGGATTGTACTTAAGCTTAAAAGGATATATGAAGATGGGTTTAAAATTTTACTTCAGTAGCCATGGGGTCTTTGTCCTCTCAAGCTTTATGTAGAAAGAAGAGACTTGTTGAATAAACTAATTTTAATAAGACAGTGATGACTGACATTGTTCATATAATTACTGTGATTTTTACTGTATTTACCTTGATGAAAGACTTGAGGTATAATTGTAGAAGACAAGTTATTTAGCAATGAAATATTTTGGCAATAAAAATGGATAAAATCAGTGTTTTGAGTTTTTCAGCTTCCTTCAGGATAGATCCTTCTTTCCAATTAATTTTCACTTTTAAATTTATTTCTTCTCCCTCTTTGTCCCTCCCTGGAAACCAAAACTTCATTCATTAACTTAAAATTATTCAAAGGATTCTTGTTGATTTTGAACAGATCAGAGCAGTCATTTTGTCCTTCTGTACATCTTAATTCTAATCTGAGCAGCCTTTCACCGTGGTGTACTTTTTCATTTCAAACTACTTTATTGCTCCCATCACTGTTCAATGGGGTTTGGGCTTAAAAATCACTTACCTGTGAAGATTCCATGAAAGAGGAGATTTACAGCAAACGTGGAACCATCACCTGTCTTGACTTTTTTTGTGCAGCCACTGTCTTACGTTTTCTTTGCTCACTGCCTCCCTTTTAGCCCATAAGAAGTACTTGCTCTTTTGGACTGCTTGTTTTCTTTCATGCCCTTCTGTCCTTGCTCCTCACAGACATAATTTTGCTTCGGAGTAGCCATTTTTCCCTCCATCCTCATTCCTTCTTTGTCACATGCCTGCCCTAGTGTGTGATTTATGAAGTCTGTCCACCAGTCTTAGTTACTGATACTTCCTCGTCTTTGAGTGGTGTCCTACAGTATTTATTTTGTGTGTGTGGCAATGGTGACACAGCGTTGACTTGACAGCAGCAGGGACCAGTAAAGATCATCACACCTCAACTGCACTGTGTGTTTGCCACATATGCATGCACGGAAGAAGAATTTCCTCTTTAAAAGATACTACTTTTAAGATAGTGGTGAATAAGAAGGAAAAGAATGAGGAGAGCTTTCAGTGCAGCTGGAGGACTGGTCAATGAAGTGAAGCAAGGAGGAGTTTCTCTACACTGCATTGAGCGAGTTGCAGTGGTATAGATGTGTTGTGATGTGAATAGTGGCTGTGAATCCTTGGTGCATGGATGGACAGGAAAGCTTGGCCTGAAAGATAGCAGGAGTAATAACCAAGGTTTAGCCAGATACTGAATGGGAGGGAAAGAATTGGCAGTGACATGCAAGTGATGGGTTTGAGTGACAGGGAGCAGAGAACTGCCTTGCATGACTAGGAAAAAGAGTTAACTTGAGTGGGAAGGTCAGGATTTCTGTTTTCGCCTTGTTGAGCTGTAGCTGAAATACCAGCAGCCATAAGGAGATGCCAGAATAGAAAGCTCAGAGATGAATCATTCACTCAGAAATGATGGTTGCGTGTCTATTTCCAGAGAAGACAAGCCATAGGCATCTTACTGAGGGAGATGAGAGTTAGAGTACATGGAAATTCCTGTAGCATTCCTGGAATCCCAATTCCCCCTTAGGAAGGGAAAACTGGTAGGATGTCTGATATTGAATAAGGAGGATTAAACCTACAAATAATTAAGGGTATTAGGATTGTTTATGTGGTTCCTTTCTAGAGTTCAATTCCTCAGATTACTTCTACCTTTCTGCTTTCTGCAAGTACGCTCCTGTGTTGAGATCTTTCTAAGAACTATTTTAAAATGTGCCCCATAAGCAAGTATCTACTTTCCTTTTAAAGCCTTGAGATAACTTCTGTTCTGGTAATGTTGCCATTACTCAGAAATCAAACTGAATGTATTTATGGTGCTGTACTTTTCAGAGCCAATTGCCGTAATTCAGTTATTTTAATTTATCGCCTGCTTTTTCTCCTCTTCACTTGAAGAGAAACAGCCACATTTGTGCTGAAAAACTTGATATTGCAAGTTGGTATCTTGACACTGATGGAACAGGAGTTGTACAAGGCAGTAGACAATGTGCAGATTGATGGTTTTTAATTCATACTGAAGAGGGATGTTAAATGGGAAAAGGGAATTTTTATTAAACAAACAACTAGAAACTTTAAAATTTTGAAATACCTAGTTTCTTGAGAAGTGGCTTTCTGCTGCTTTGAAGCATGAACTAAGTGAAAGAATAATACAGGTGCTTCCTGGCCCTCTCACATGGAGGAACATTGGGTTCAGTCCTACAGGTAGCTTCTGATCTCTTTCCAGTCTGAAATAATTACTAGGGCCTCTAGGTGTGCTTCTGTTCCTCGACAAATTGCCTTTGCAAGATAAAAGATTAAGCTTTCTACTTGTTGTTGTGTCTTAGTTGACCATTTTGTTCTCTGTGGTGGTGTTTGCATAGTCCTCTGCTGTGGTGGCTGAACCCACAACAGTGGTGGCCCGGGGGAAACAGAGCCCAGGTAAAGAGGAAACCTGTTGGTGGGCCAGCTCCAAAAGATCCCCACCGTGAGTTCGATGAGAAAGCTTTCCCCCACTGAATTCCTGTGATCCTGTGTAGATCCAGCCTGCCTGATTGGCAGTTGACAGATGCCCCTTGTATCCCCTAAAAGGATGTAACCCGGCCTCTGTTCTGCACTTTTCTTCTCCCCATAGGTTGTTGTTGTATTACCCTGCCCCCTTTCTGTACCCCTTTTAAGTGTGTCCCGAATGGAGGTTCACTCTCTCATGCCCGGACCCCTTTGACGGAGTTTGTTAATAAACCCTTGGAATTCTGAGCGAGGAATTTGTCACCTCATTTGTCTTGGGCTACGCTTGAGCTGTTTACTGGCTCTGTTTGCGAGTGGCTATGTGCATCTCACTGCACGGGTGAGAAAGCCAGCTTGCGAAGTACAAATGTACTGCAGAGTGTCCCCCTCCTATGAGGGGCACTTCTGGACTAGCAGCAGCTTCTCCACTGACGCCCGCCGCATGGCGATTGTCCTCCTGAGGTGTCTGGTGGAGAAGGCTCTCATGCAGAATGGATCTAGAGGCGTCTTGCTCCTTGTAGATCATGGTCATGCTGGATACACACATCCTCACTGTTGCGAATGGATGTGGGTGTTTAGCTAAGTCTCTGCCTTTTGCCCAGGCTTCTGGTGGCAGGCAGTAGCTTTATTGGTGTGGCCAGCACCTCAAGACCCACTTTCGCTCGCAAGTTCTTTAATAATGGCTGATTCGGTCTATTATAGAATGAACTATTTATTCAACAGACACAAAACCAACAGACATAAGACTTAAAACAAACTATATACTACAGAGGAATAAGAATAAAAAGAAGCTACTAGTAGATATATATACAGCGCAAGGTTAAAGGTAGCATCAATATTACAGCTAGCAAAGAAATAATATAACTTAGGATCCAATGTATCTTACCATCCAACTGTTGGTGGGGCACACATGGAGATCCTTTCTCTCAATTCCCAGGAAAGTAACCACAGAATCTGCATCCAAACTCTGGGGAGAAGTCTCTCACACTTGCAGGGTGTGTGTGTGTAGAAGGCTTCTGCCTCCGTGAAAACTCGTGCATCTTTTATAGTTTGTAAAACAGTGTCTCTCAGTCAAGAATATCTGTTATCTCTTTCCACATCTGCTCTCCAGACTAAGATGTTGATTCTTAGCTGGGACCTGAGCCCTTTTGGTGCCAGAGAAGACCCCTTGCTGGGCCTTTCAGCCCCTGGGTTATCTTCTCCATACCTGCGCCAACTATCAGTGGTAGAGGCGGGGGAGGATGTCCTGCCACACTCACTTGTACTGGTTTCTTAACTATTCAATGCCATGTATCCTCTGTCTCAGCCGCTCCTGCAGACTCTTTTGAAAGCCTCTGTATGCCAAGAAATGTGAATTTAATCTACAGATTTCAGATCTCTCAACAGGTCTTGTAACTGGACTTCTCAACTCCCAGGTCAAACCCTGGCAGAATGGTATGCATGCCAGGGTGTTCCCAGTGTGACACTCGGGACATGAGTAAAAAGGGTATTTTCTCTTTTGCCTTTAGATTTGTTTTTTCAGATGGCTCACAGTTGGATCTTGCTGTGCTTAAAAGTGGATCTTGCAAAAACAGATTCAGGCTCAAAGAATAAAGTAGGAAACAAAGTTATTTCAACTTTTTTTGCTGTGTTAGGTTAAAATATTTGTACTGATGTTCTCACTGGGCTGAGGCTTTCTATGCTACAGTTTTGGAGACAGGAAGGTTTTCGAACTCTGGTTCACTCTGTGTATCTCTCAGCATTTGACAAGATGATGTTTTGTGTTTGGTGTTTTCTTCATTCAGGCACACGTGTGTATGATCACAGTCAGCACATGTGCATAACATTGCCTAAGCCAGACTCCTTCTTCCACCGCTGTACTCTGTGCTTGTGTGGTTTGTCAGTGTGATAAGCTGGCACACTTGAAATTGCTTTCCACCTGCAATTTAGGGTTGTGCTGAGGATGGAAATTGTTTCTGGTGCATACAATAACTCTTCTTTCTCAGCTCTGTGAGGAGTACATGATATAGGACTGGAAATCCTTCCAAGGAGAGCACTGCTGGAAGGTAAATAAAGGGCAATTTTCAATAAATTCCTGGCGCATTGTTTCAGGTGATGGCCTGTATTGAATAATTTGTGCAGCAGTATTTGAAATCCATTGTAAGTACACAAAAGAGAAATGGTCCCTCTTCACAGACTGATATGATGATCAGCTGAAGAGATAAAGCAGTCCTGCTAGATTTTCATTACTATAAAACGGAGAGTAAATTCATGTGATTAAGTATCACTTATTGGGTCCAACTAAAATTCAGCAGTTTCATTTATCATCCTTTCAAGGAGTAAAATGACTCACTCTGAGTGTTAGGCAGACTAGCTTGCAACATTTAAAATAACATGTATTCTAATAAGTTTGTGCTTTTCATACTCTTGTGAAATTACTCTGAAATATCTTCAGAGACATTGGTATATGAGAAGTACCTTCAGCTCTGCAGGGCAGAAGTCTCCATTTAGGGAAAGTTACTAATTTTTTTAATAACCGTATATGTCTACTCTACCTCTTCAATCCAGATATATTCATCAGCAGCCTCTTCAATGTATAAAATATTTATCTACTGCAGAGAACTTTAGTCACGTGTTTTCTCCAGGGAAACAATATTAAAACAGTCTGTTATATGTTAAAACCTTTTTGGTCGTGTCTGTTGGAAATAGCTTAGTTGATGAGTTGTTGCCATTAGGCAATATGTCAAAGTATAAGCTCAAAACTATTTTGCTAATGGCTACCCTAAAAGTGATAATTTTTACTGTGGAATTGATGGATCAAAGTAGAAATGAATTGACTGCTGATTATCTTATTGAAAAAATACACTTCCACCTTTAAATGTCTTCTAAAATTATAAATTAATAAAAAAGTTTTATCTGTACAGCATAAGAGGAGGCAGTACCATCTCATTTCTCCTTAAAAGGCAAATGGGACCATTCTATTGATATAATTCCTGCACACATACAAATGTTTATTTAAGCAACTTGACTTCAATAGATAACAGAAGGCTGGGTGGTACTTCTATGATTTTAATCAGTTGTGTGAGGAATTGCAAATGAAAGCAAAATCTTATTTCAGAAAGTAATGTGTCCTTAATACCTTAAGCAGTAAAATATCATACATGAGTTTTTTCCCTTGTTCTGCTGCGTGTGTAACTTCCCAATCTTGCCTTCCCTATATGTGGCTTCAAAAGTAAACTACAGAAATGATATTTCAGCAGTTCTTGTGTGAATCATTTAACTCTCACACTTGAATAAGTGGCTCAGATACTTTATGTCTGTCATAGCAGACAAAACCAACAACAAAGCTACAACTGAAATGTGTCCAATTAGCTGAAAACTCCACTTAATGAGAAAATGAAATATATATATGTGCAAAAAAGAAACCCTGCAAAAACCCACCAGAGACCAACCAAAGGAAAAAAACTAAAAGAAAAAAAAGTCAACCAAAACACCAACATCCAAGAAAAATTATTTCAATACTATGTCTATGTTGGAAGTGCTCTTTATTTTTACTAAGGCTTTCAACAAGAATTTGAATTGGGTAACTGTAGCCACGGAGGAAATATCTAGTAGTTGAGGAGTTTGAAGGGTCTAATTGAGCTAAGAAAGCCCTCTTGAAGGGGCTGCTGAAGTCAGGGGTGAGTTCAGACAGGAAAAGGAAAACTAGCTAAAAATTTAAGCAGAAGCCAAACAAATACCACCCCCCTCCAAAACAAAAAAATATTGCCCCCTCCAAAACCAATCCAAACAAAAAAAAAACCCCAAAACCAAATCAGCAACCCAAGCAAAACCCCCCAAACAAACCAACAAACAAACAAAAGCAATTAAAACAATACAAAACAAAACAAAAGATCCTAAAACCTGAAATCCAACCAAACCAGTCCTGAGAAGCCAAGCATGTGCATGCAGGGTTTGGGATAAAAGTTAAGAAACCCTTAGGCAGTACTATCCAGCTGAGTCAAATATCTCTGGGAAAGAATAGTTAGAAGTCGAAGTAAAAGATTAGGTGTCAACAAAGTATGAGCTAAATAAGTGATTGTACTTGTTAGATAACACCCTGCTCCCTTAATTGCTCCAACAAGTCAGATTAGCATAAATGAATGCGGCAGTAAGTACCTGCTTCCTGCAGGATGGTTGTGTGGAGCACGTTGGTGCTCTGGAGGTTCCGTGGTTCCTTCACTAGACAGCACCAGAGCTGAGAAAATTCCCAGTTAGTGCCTCACACAGGGATGTCACTCATCGGCCTCTGTTGCTGCTGAGCTTTTAGATTCCTTCTCTTTCAGGTGTTCTGTATCCACATATGGGTAGAATGAAAAGAAAAAAGGTGGCAGCAGTACAGGAAATTCAAACAAAAGATTCCTAAATCCCTTTACATTTCTGTTCAAAGTCTCAGACCTACGTGACACCCTAGAGCTGGATGCAGTACTCCAAGGGGAGTGGGTTTGGGAGTGGGATGGAGAGGTAGAATTGCCTCCCTTGTCCTACTAAAATATTTACCATTTCTAGATGATTCAGTAAGCTGTTTTACTTTGGTTTACATTTCAGTTTGAGCTTCCTTTTTGTTATATTTTTTACTGGACAAGATTTTTTGACAGTGATTTTATTGTACAAACATAAAGGTGATTTCAATACTAAGAGATTTTCTCAACGTATTTTCAATTTCCTGTCTGTCCTTATGTTGAATAGACTGTACAGGTAAAATATTATTAGTCCTTAAATTAAATTGTAATGGAAGGTGTTAAATGATGTTTTTCATGAAGCTTCTGTAGGAAATGCTAATACTGAATGAAATATAGCTTGGGTAATATAAAACCATACCCTGGCTAGAGATTGGTACTTTTCTTATCTATTTGATTTGCATTACGGTTGCTGATGTAGGAGTCATCCAAAAATGACTTTTCCTAAACCATTCTCTGTAGAAGAATTCTTAGAGCAGAATGCACATGGTCTGTATCTGAACGCAGTGAACAAGTCAGACTTAGCAGGGCCTGCTTGCCCTGAGTGCTGAGATTAGCATGACTTAGTGCTGAGAGTGTCCTTCAGGTGTCCTTGAGAAAAAGAGGAGGTTTAACGGGATGCGATAACCGCAAGCTGGGAGGAGGGAGGACACTTGTTTGCCGCATGTTAACCAATTAGTAGACAGTAATCGCGCGTGTTTTTACCTCAGTATCTAATCATAGAGTTAGTTACAGTGCATGGACAATGGATGACTAGTTGGAAATGCTGCATAATCCTGCTTGATTTGAGCAATAAACGAGAACGCTATCTAACTGTATTGGTGTTTGTCGTTACTCGGCTCCCATTCTCAGTGGAAGACCCTGCTTCATCTGGCGCCCAAACAGGGACCTGAGAGCGATTTTGATCGACTTCTTCAAAACATCGTGAACGGCGATACCGGGA
>VWPU01008097.1:0-10236 GCA_013398955.1 Callaeas wilsoni | reverse complement strand
CCGGGGCGCGCGGGGGGCGCGGGACCTGCGGAACAGGGGGTCAGCATCAGGCGGGGACCGCCACCCAGCACCGGGGGCTCGGGGTGCCCCCCATCCAGCACCGGCACCCCCAGTGGGTGACCCCCCCCCACACAGGGGCTGGAGGACATGGCGACGGGCACAGGAGGGGGGTACCCCGAATCTGAGGGGCTTAGCACCAGGGGCTTGGAGTGTTCCCCCAATCCCTGCCCTGGGCCCACCCAGAGCAGTGGTGGGGCAGAGGAGGGGCGTACCCCACACCTGGGGGGGCTCAAGGGTGACCCCAACCCACGATGGACTGGAAGACAAAGCGATGCCTCTCACACCAGGCATCCCCAGCCTCGGAGGCTCAGGGGTGATCCCCAACCCACAGAGTCTGACACCCCCAAACCAGGTGTTCCCCCTGGGGTCCCTCACCTGAGCGAGCGGCCGGATGGGGGTGATGGGCAGGGTGGGGGGCAGCGGCCCCGGGGGGGGCTGGTGGGGGGAGGCCACGGTGCTGTAGGCAGGGGGCACCAGCACCTGGCGCTGCAGCAGGTGCACGATGGAGGAGATGTCCGTGCTCAGCCGGGATTCCAGCCTGGAACAGTCGTGTGGGAGCGTGGCCAGGACAGGATGAGACGTGGGACCCCCATCCCCACCTCTCCACTGGCCCCCTTGGACCCCCAGCACCTGTCCCTGCACCCACCTCAGTGGGGATGGGGAGGATTCAGGTTGGGGTGATGGGTCCCCCATTCCCCTCCCCACTCAGGGCTCTACAGACCCCCAAAACCCCTGGCACCCCCTGCCCCACCCCTCCCCCAGCACCCACAGCATCTGCCCCTGTCCCACCCGTCTCTGAGGTGGGACGGGGGGCTCTGCTTGGGGTGGGGGATCTCCCATTCCTTCTCTTCCTGCTCAGGGTTCTCCAAACCCCTTTGGCAACGGGGGGGCTCCCATGAGGTCCCATTGGCCTAAGCCCCCCTCAGGTCCCACCTGAGACCCCCAGACTTACCTGTTGAGCTGCTTTTGGAGCAGATCCAAACGGGATTCCAGGTCGGAGCGCTGGCGGCGGGTCAGGGTCGGGGGGGGATTTGGGGGAGCCCCGTGGGAACAACGGGGCAGCTCCTGGTACTGGCGGCCCCGGGTATCACCCCAAAAACTAAAGATGTTGGAGACCCCGGAGAAGGCGCCTGGAAAAGCAGTAGGGTGAAAGGGTTTGGGGGCGGGTGGTGAAGTGAGGGGGGAGGTTGCGGGATCCAGGGCACTGGGAGAGGAGTGGGGAGGGGGACTGGGGCATTTTGGGGGGATGGTACAGCCTTAAACAGGGAGAGGAGGATTGGGACCCCCCCTACTCAACCAGAGACCCCTATCCCCATCTGAGGGGGTGCAGGGGCAGTTGCTGGAGGAGGGCTGAGAATGGGGGGTTCGAGATTTTGAGGGGGGCTGTAGAACCCGGAGTGAGGAGGGCAGGAGTGGGGAATCCCCACTTCATCCCAAACTTCACCTGTGAGGGCTCTGGGGGTACAGGGGCAGGGAGTGAGTTGGGGGTCCAGGGGGCTGGGGGACCAAGGGGATGCTGCAGTTTTTGGGGGGTCTGCAGGACCCTGAGTGGGGAGGGAAGGAATGGAGGACATCCCAACCCCACCTGAGGGGGCACAGGGGAGCAGTGGCAGGTGTTGGACAGGGGATGGGGGTTGGGGGAGGGCTGGTGACAGGAGTGCCAGGGGTTTTGGGGTGTCCTCTGAGCCCCGAGTGAGGAGGGGAGGAAGAGGCCGCCCCCCCAACCCTGAGCCCCCCGACCCACCTGAGAGGGGGTTGCACATATCGCTGCCCTCATGCTCCTCGGGCTCGCGGGGGGCTGGGGGGGCACTGCGGAACGGGGACAGCGCGGTGGCCCCCGGAGGGGGTGCGGGGGGCTCCTCCTCGTCGCTGGAGCCGCAGCTGGAGGGGCTGGGGGGGTCCCACTCGGCCGGGCCTCGGGGGGCTCCGGGGGCCTGGCCCCCTCCGCCGTCCCCCCGCAGCGCCCGGGACTCCCCGGGACTGGGGGCATCTGCTGGGGACAGGCTGGGGTCAGGGCCGGGCCACTGAGACCCTGGGGTCACCCCCAGGGGTCCCGGCCCCCCGACCCCCACCTTTCTCGGGGCGCCGGCGGAAGGACAGCTTGCGGCGCCGGAGCCGGGAGAAGCCTCCGTCCAGCTCGTCACTGCCCGGGGAGCCGGGGATCATGTTGGTCTGCGGGATCATGGGGGGCACAGTTGGGGGGCTGTGGGACCCCTCTGCTTTGTCAGGAGCCCCCCAGTTTATTGAGGAACCCCCCAGATCTCTCAGCACCACTTCCCTTGCTCAAGACCCCCCACCCAAAATTGCACAGAATCCCACAACCTGCTCAAGACCCCCAACCTTTTTCAGGGCTCTCCTGGCTTGCTCAGAAGACTGCTTGAAACCCCTCGACCTGCTCTAAACTCCCCCAATTTCCTCAAGACTCCCAGTTTGCTCATGACAACCCTCCCCTGGTTTGCTCAGGAACCCCCAAGTTGGTCAGGACCCCTCCAGCTTGCCCTGAACCCCCTTATTTGTTCAGGACCATCAATTTTTCAGGACCTCCCAGTTCACTTGGACCTCCCAGCTTGCTCAGGACCTCCCATTTTGCACCTCCATTCCCCCCTCGGGCCCCCCCTCACATCACGCAGGTTGAAGGTGATCTCGAGGGTGCCCCAGAAGCGGTCAGAGAACTCGGGGTACATGTCCAGCACCTCGAGCAGGTCCTCACGCAGGATCTTGTGCAGGTCACAGTAGGTCAGCGCCCGCACATCCGCCCGGGACTTCCCAGGCCGGGCGTGCAGGTGCAGCGGCTCCCCGAACGTGTCGTTCTTACCTGGGGGGTGGGGGGAGTCACTAGGGCCGCCGGGCTCCGGGGCTCGGCAGGTCCCTGCACTGCCCCGGCCACCCCTGCAGGTGCAGCAGCTCCCAAAGGTGTCGTTCTGACCCGGGGCAATCGGGGGGGACACCCGGAAGGGAGAGAGGGGTCACATCAGGGCACTCGGGGTGTGACCAGGGCTGGGGGGACCTCCCGGGGGCACTCAAGGTGACCCCAAAGCTGGGGGAACTCCGGGAGGTGCAGGAGTCCCTTGGCGTCCCTGGGAGCCAGGGTGTCACCAGGGGGACACTCAGGTTGTGCAGAGGACTGCGGGGTCCCCCATGGGGCACGCGGGGTCCCCAGGATGTGGGGTGTCACTCTGGGGGGCATCAAGGGCTGGAGAGACCCTGGCAGGCAGGGGGTGACCCCACGGGGCACCGGGGGGTCCCCAGGAGGTGGGAGGTTGGTATGAGATCCCCCCAGCACTGCGGAGTCCCAAGATGGGGGGATCCCTCAGGAGGCAGGTGGGGTGTCACCGGAGGAGCACCGGAGGGTCTCCAGGAGATGGGGTGTCACCCTGGGGGCACCCACAACTGGGTGACCCCAGGAAACCGCAGGACCCCCGAAGGCAGTGGCTGCTCTGTAGGGCACCGCTGACCTCCGGGCCTCTTCTGGGGGCTCACCCAGGATGGCGACGACGACGTCGCCGCGCAGGATCTCGATGGAGCCGCGGGAGATGAAGTAGAGCGCGGTGAGCACGTCCCCGGCGTGCACCAGCGTGTCCCCGGGGGGCGCGTGCGTCGTCTTGAACTTCATGGCCAGCGCCCGCAGGCAGCCCTTGGTGGCCCCCCGGAACGGGGCACAGTTCTGCAGCAGGCTGCGGTTCAGGTGCAGGCAGATGTCGGCCTGCAGGCACTCGGGGAACCCCTTCAGCACCTGGGGGGAACCGGCGGAGTCACAGGAGGGCACAGGGGTTTGGGGGTGTCCCAGGGGTCAGGGAGCGTGGCAGGTTTTAGGGGTCCCGGAGGGTCTCACCACGTTCACGTCCACGCCGTTGGTGTAGGACCAGGAGTGCTGGAAACACTCCCTGAGGAGCGGAGGCTGAGGGCCACGGGGGGTTTTAGGGGTCCCATGGAGGTTTTGGGGGTCTCGGGGGTCTCACCGCATTCATGTCGATGCCGTTGGTGTAGGACCAGGCGTGCTGGAAATACTCCTCGAGGCGCTGGCGCAGCGGGTTGGGGATCTGGTGGAAGCGGATGAACTCACGCACCCGCAGCATCTGCGTGTGGTACCGCGCCGTGCCGGAGTACAGCCGCTGGATGATGGCAGAGACGTTCCCGAAGATGCTGGCGTACATCAGCGCTGGGGGGGCAGGGTCAGGGGGACTCTGAACCCCCAAACCCCCCCAAACCCCCATTGCCACCCCCCAGGCCAGAGGTGTAGAGTCCCCATGTCCCTGGGTGCCCAAGTACAACCAAGGTGTTCCCAAAGATGCTGCTGTACATCAGTGCTGGAGGGGCACGTCAGGGGAGCTCTGCGCCCTCAAACCCCCACAGCCCTCCCCAAACCCCTCACTGCTGCCAGAGCTGTAATGTGGGGTACCCATCATCATGAGGGGTCCCCACTGTCACAGTGCTCACATCATTGAGGTCCCATCACCATCATGGAGGGTGACCATTGTCATGGGGTCCCCCATTGTCTTGGGGGTCCCCCCATCACAGCAGAGTGTCCATCACCACAGAGTGCCCTTTGTCACAGGGGTCCCCATAAGCACAGGGGCTCCCATCATCATGGGAGTGTCCTCATCACCACAAGGGTTCCCACTGTCACCAGATCCCAATAATTGTGAGGGTTTCCACTGTCATGGAGGTACTCATTGTCATGGAGGGGGGTCATCGTCACAGGAGCGCCAAGAGTCACCAGGATCCCTGTCATCACGGGAATTTTCAGACGCCTAAGCCCACCTGTCCTTCAGAACCACCAAGGCCGCCACCAACCCATGTCCCCAAGAGCCACATCCACACAGCTTTTAAATCTCTCCATCAATGGGGACTCCACCACTGCCCTGGGCAGCTGTGCCAGGGCCGGACAGCCCTTTCCAGAAAGAAATTGTTCCCAATATCCAACTTGAACCTTCCTTGGCATAGCTTGAGGCCATTTCCTCTTGTCCTGTCCCTGTTCCCTGGGAGCAGAGCCTGACCGCCCCCCCAGCTGCCCCCTCCTGTCAGAGCCACAAGGTCCCCCCTGAGNCAGAGCCACAAGGTCCCCCCTGAGCCTCCTTTTCTCCAGGCTGAGCCCCTTTCCCAGCTCCCTCAGCTGCTCCTGGCTCTCCAGACCCTTTCCCAGCTCCGTTCCCTTCCCTGGACACGCTCCAGCCCCTCCAGGTCTCTCCTGCTGGGAGGGGCCCAGAGCTGCCCCCAGGATTCCAGGGGGTCCCTCAGCAGGGCCAGCACAGGGGGACAATCCCTGCCCTGGCTGTGCCCACACTGGGGCTGGCACAGCCCAGGGACCATCGGCCTCCTGCCCACCTGGGCACCCCTGGGCTCGTGTCCAGCTGCTGTTGCCAGCATCCCCAGGGCCTTTCCCAGCTTTCCAGCCCCTCTGCCCTAGCCTGGAGTGTTCCATGGGGCTGGTGTGACCCACGAGCAGGACCTGGCCCTTCACCTTGTTGACCCTCACACAGGTGTCCCCAGCCCATGGATCCGGACCCCTCTGCAGAGCCTCCTGTCTCCCAGCAGAGCCACATGCCACCCACCTGTGTCACCTGAGGACAGGCCACGAGATCCCTGGAGCATCAGTGAAGGTGTCAAACAGAGCCAGCCCCAAAACTGAGCCTGGGGGTGCTCCTACACCCCCCCCGTGTGTGTGGGTACAGATACAGGTGTCACACACGTGCGTGGATTTACACACACAGGTTTGCACACACACAGGTGCTCTCACACCCCATGGTCACTCACATCCGATCAACGTGATGCACATGGACAAGATCCTCTTGGAGCTGGTGTTGGGGGACAGGTTGCCAAAGCCCTGGAGCTCTCACACACGTCTGATTGCACACACCTGTGCTCTCACACACACAGAGGTGTCCCCCAGTCACTCGCATCCAATAAACAGAGGTGCTCACAGCCCGGGTGTGCTCAGCCACACCCGCACAGGTGCTCCCAGCCACACCCGCGCAGGTGCTCCCAGACACACCCGCGCAGGTGCTCTCACACCCCACGGTCACTCACATCCGATCAACATGACGCAGATGGAGAAGATCTTCTCGGAGTTGGTGTTGGGGGACACGTTGCCGAAACCAACGCTGGTGAGGCTGCTGAAGGTGAAGTAGAGGGCGGTGACGTACTTGTCCTTGATGGAGGGCCCGAAGCTGCCGTTGAGGGGCTTCCCGATCTGCTGTCCCAGCGCGTGCAGCCAGCCCGTGCGCTGCCCCTCCACGTTGCCGATGGCGTACCAGATGCAGGCCAGCCAGTGCGCGATCAGCGCGAAGGTGCACATGAGCAGGAAGAGCACGGCTGCTCCGTACTCCGAGTACCGGTCCAGCTTCCGCGCCACCCGCACCAGCCGCAGCAGCCGCGCCGTCTTCAGCAGCCCGATGAGCGTCGTGGTCTGGGGGAATGGCAGGGAAAGGGGTTACGGGGGTGGAGATACCCCGGGGACCCACAGAACGGTGAGAGGGGTCCCATCCTCTCTCCCCACATCAGCAGCCCCACCAGTGTCATTGTCTGGAGGATGGCAAAAAGGGGGGGCGACAGTGAAGAGATACCCTCAGAACCCCAAAAGGGTGAGGGATCCCTGCCCCAAGCCAGGCACCTCCGTTCTGTGAGTCTCCCCTTGCCCCAGGTGCCCCCCAGGGTGAAGGTGTCTGGGGAGGGAGGAAAGCAGGTTCACCAGGACAGCAGTGGAAGAGAACTCCCACAGATCCCTGGAAGGGCAGAAGGTGCCATGAGCCCCTGTCCCCTCTCCCCCTATCAGCCTCAGGTGCCCCCAGTGTCCCACCCAGAGCAAAGGTGGTCTGGGAAGGAGGTTCAGGGGGTTCACCAGGGACACTGGTGGTGTCCTGGCCTGGGGGTGCATGTGGGGCCCCCAGGCCCCTTCAGCGGGAGGACCCAGCACCCAGGGAACAGCACCCACCACCCCAACATCCACTCCAGCACTGGAGGCGCAGGACCCCCAAACACAACCCTCAGCACCAAAACAGCACTGCCCAGCCAGTGCATGGCCCAGCTGGCACCACCACATCCTGTGTCCCCCGTGTCACCTCCTCAGAGCCAGAGCCAAAGATGAGCAGGTCGAAGGGGATGGCGGCCACCATGTCGATGAGGAACCACCCCTTGAAGTAATGAATGGCGATCTTGCCGGGGTGGCTCACCACCTCGTCGTTGATGTTGACGTAGGTGGTGCGGAAGTTGATGAGGATGTCGATGATGAACATGATGTCCACGATGAGGTCCACGACGTTGAGGGGGCTGCAGGAGTAGCCGCAGTGGTGGCGCTGGGCCTCCTCGGAGTCACTGAGCAGGAAGGCAGCCGAGTAGGGTGTGAAGATGGCCGTGTAGATGACCAGCAGCAGGATCAGCCAGTCCCACACAGCCTTGAAGGGGCTGTAGTGCAGGATGGTCCAGCGGTGGATGCGCGGCGCCTGCAGCTTGTACTCGGGGAGCACATCGGCACCCAGGGACAGTACCTGGGCGCAGGGGAGACACGGGGGTCGGTCCTGCACCCCAACACCCCACAGGATTTAGCCCCTTGGACCCCAACCCCCAACCAGTGTGGTGCGTGGGGACGTGGGTTGGTGGCCTCGGCCATGGTGGGTCAGTGCTGAACCCAATGGTTTTAGGGGTCCTTTCCAACCTCAACAGTTCTGTGACTCTCTGGTGTGAGGTGGGACCCCAGCATGGGCAAGGAAGGTACGTGGGGGGTTGCAGGGGGAGCAGTGCTGCTGCAGGGCTGAGACTCCCAGCCTGGGGAAAGGTGGGGACGTGGGTCAGGGGCACTGGGTCAACACTGGACCTGATGGTCTTAAAGGTCCTTCCCAAAATCAATGGTTCTGTGACTCTGGGGGATGCAGGGGGACCCCAGCACAGGTGATGAGGAGGTGCAGGGACACCACCATGTGTGACCGGGGTGCCAGGGGAACAGCTGGAGGGCGCAGAGGGGACAAAGCCCCCCCACACCAGAGTTTCCCCACACCCCCCTCCTGCCCCACAAACACCACCAGCGCCGTACCCATCCCAAACACCCACAGACACGATGCTGCTCTGCGCTCCAACTCTGTGTCCCTCAGCTGTGGCCATCCTCGGCATCCCCATCAGGAGGCATGGCCTCCCCCTGGCATTTCCGTCTGGAGGGCGCAGACCCCTCCGCACTTCCCAGTCCCTTTGCAGAACACCTGGACACTCTGGGAGCACAACCTCAGGGATTTTTGCAGGGTCTTAGTCATCCTTGGGGGTGCCTGGGGGGTGGTCCACAGGGTCCATCATCCTGCACAGCCCCACGGCAAGGGCGAGACATGGCAGGGGATGACCCACAGCCCCCCTGCCCTGTGCCCCACAGGGGTCACAGCCTCCCTTCTCCCCTATGGGGGTCACGGTCCCCCTGCACCCCCTGGGGATCCCCTCGCCCCTCCATGCCCATCGTGGGGCTCCATCTGCTGCTGCACCACAGGGAGAGGATGGGCACCATCCGCCCCCACTCCATCGGCCCCCCAACCCCGAGGGCACCACTAGGGGGGCCGGGGTGTCCCCACTTATGCAGAGCCAGAGCTTTATGTAACCCCCCAAATCCTCTCAAATAAGTGCCGAGGACACAGCCTGAGCCCCCCACAGCCACCACCAGGTCACGGGTGGGCAGAGTGCCCCCCACGCAGCACCCCCCGCCTCCCGTGCTGGCTTCCCCCAGGGACACAGGTCGGGGCGGTACCGGTACCTTCTCCTCCTGTCCGTGCCCGGTGCCATCGCGGCGGAGCCCCAGGCAGGTGCTGCAGAGGGGGACCCCGGGCATGAGGCAGGGGCCGGGGGGGGGCCCGGACTGGGGGGGCGCAGGGGAGGCGCCCGGGAACTCCTGGAGCAGCTGCAGGAGCGCGGGCAGCATCCTCGGAGGGAGCAGCAGGGGTCAGCCCGCGCCGGCCCACGGGCACCAGGGTCCCCCCCACCTCGGCCCCGTGCCCATTGTGTGTCCCGGGACCCCCGGCAGCAGCGGGGACCCCCGGCGTGGCGCGCGCCAGCCACGCTCTGCCAGAGCCGACAGGAATTATTGGGGCGGAAATTTTTCCCAGGCTGCTCCGCTGCTGCCGCCACGGCCAGGGCTGCCCCCCCGGCCCCCCCATCACCCCCCAGCCTCCCCGGCACACGGTGACACGCAGTGACACACTAGGGGATCAGCGACACAGCGGGGACACTGGAGTGGCTACGAGTGCCCACGGGCGACACGGCACGAGGTGGGACATGTCACAACCCCCCGCATCCCCTGGGCAATCCGAGGGCGCCCAGGCATGCCAGCGGCACCAACACCTGTTCCAGGTGGGGGCGGGGAGAGTGCCGGCCCATGGCAATGAGCGGGGAGTCAGGGTCCACACCCACGCCAGGGTCACGCCAGGGAAACACCAGGAACGTCCCCCCCCTCGGTGCCCACAGCCTGGGATGCAGTTCCCATCCTGCTGGCGCAGCCAAAACACGTCCCCCACCGCCACAGCCCCTCCCGGCACAGGCCCTGGCACCTCTGTCCCCAGGGGCCAGCAGCCTCGGTGGCCTCGTGGGGCAGCAGGAACAGCCATGTGGCGATGGGACATGCGGTGCTGGGAACACACGGTGACAGTGCTGGGGCACGAGCTGATGGCACTGGGACACGCGGTGACATACAGTGACACAGGCACACAGTGCCAGGGACACACAGTGACGGCAGCGGGATACACGGTGATGGTGCTGGGACACACTGTGACGGCGCTGGGACACGCGGTGACACGCGATGACAGCACTGGGACACACAGCAGCTCCTGCGTCACAGCCGCCACCCCCACGCGGGGGGATTCCCATTGCCATCCGTGTCCCCATGCACCGTGTGACAGAGGGACGAGGCCACACGTGGCCTGTGTACAGGGGGGGTCCCAGTTCCCACCCCCTTCCTGGAGGCTGCAACCCAATACCCCCCATGTATCCCAAGGGTGTTCCCCTGGGGGTGTGATGGGTGCCCTGGCGTCACACGGGGTCACAGGGGCCCTGGGGACATGGGGGGGTGACAGATACCACGGTGCAGAGCCCCCCCACCGGTGCCAGAAGGAAGCCTGGGGGGGCCCCAGGGGCGTCCTGGAGGGGGACCCCAATCCCAGAGTCCCCGAGACTCCTTTGGCTGTGGCTGTGCCGGGCGGCCGCGGTGTGAGC